>NCVS01001532.1:0-10278 GCA_003055095.1 Goniozus legneri | reverse complement strand
CTTTAGCGCACTTTATCGCGCTATCCAGGCACGCACACAGACCTACGACGTTCTGCGTCATTTCGCACGTAATATTAATAGAAACGTTTCACCGATATTATCCGGGCGTTTGTCTCGCTGAATTGTTCCAATGACGTATTTCAATTTAATAAAATGGTTCTCGATACGTCTATTCGATATGTCAGTTAATTGCTGTTAAGAGAGACGCGTATCGAGTTTGCCGAGGGAAGGTGATAGTCGAGCGGATCTCGATGTCGATAAAAAGATGGCGGATAAACACAACAAACTCGATGACCGGTGGTTTCGAAAATTAACGCCGATTCGTCTTTGTTCTAATGCCCCCGATGATTCTCGGAAAAACGGGCGTACCTCGTCTCATCGTTCTTCCACGTGACTAACAACTAACGGGTAATAAATAGAAATCGCGGAAAAGAAGGAGGTCGGAAACGGTAGTGACAAAGAAGTAAATTCTGTGCACTCACCAACTCCTTGTTCTCGTCTCGCCTACTCGGAAGTCGCATACCGTTTGCAGAACACTCGATAGTCCACGAATTACGAACCCGAATCAACGGAATTTTCTTTTTTTTTCTCTTATTTGCGTACAACATTATCCGGTTCTTTGTTGACACGCCGTTCCTTTCAAATCCAAACCTTTGACAAAAAAGTTTTCCGTTTACTGTTATCAACATCGATCCGAGGATGCCATTACAATGTAAATTACAACGAAAATAATACGTGAAATCATAATGTACATTTCAATGGTTCCAATTTCGTCGAGACATGAATAAATTTACGTTTATCTTCACAACAATTAATCTTCGTAGTCGTATCAACGTACCACTGATCCATTAAGTAGAATGTACTAGATAGTTATCGATACCTACTGTATCGATTATACTTATCCCCGAGTGGATATTTTATCGACAGTCAATAAATGCAGAGATAAAATGATAGAAAACGCCATATTGGCGCGACGGTGGCGTCGCGAGTGGTTAGTTATCGTAAACACAACGCGCTGATACTTCATACTTGTCGTGCCGCTGACCGCTCTCTACCTGAACCTCCCCCTCGCCCCGAATGACGCGAGAGTGTATCGCGTCAAATGGTGCGAAATAAACGCGGTGCACACTGTCAGTCTCGCCGTACGAAGTATTAATCGCTTCTCGTTAAAAACTGCCCGAGACATATTGGCGGAGGATACTCTTTGCCGTTTTACGTACACAGATTAAGATCTCAACTCGCTTGTATTCGATCGCGGATAACGCGAGGGAAATAAATTAGAGCACGCGAAAGCTACAAAATGAGGTATTTATGAATGTTCTCGCTTCTCTGTTTTTCTTTTGTTGACGAGAGAAGTACTTTAGAACGTCCATTGGGTATTAGTCGAGTAACGATTTGATTTTTTCGATGTAAAATGAGTAGAAAGTTTGTCTAAATAGCGTAAATCGTATCTTTGAAAATTCGCAATTCAGTGGAAGATAAAGGCGGGAACACGAGACCACGCAGTCTGTCATTTCGTAGCGCCATTTTTTTTCGTCTTTTTCTTTAATAAAATTTTTTACCATAATCAACTTTTATATGAGAATTACATTTATCGATTCGCAAAATCTTCTGAATTATGGCAAATTTTTATCTTAAATTTGATTCGTAATATTTTAATTTGAGATTATATAGATTTCCGGAAATGTCAACAATATGCTCCATGCGTTTGCGATGAACTCGAAGCAGTATGTCTACTTATTTATGCCTTTGTGTCAGTTTTGACATGACGCATCGAGTCATATGCCATCTCACGTTATTGTAGGTTAGGTTTTCTCACCTGAATAAACAATACTAAGAAATCCATATCCCTTATCTCTTCTATTATTCTCATCAATATTGTATTTGCTAATACAACGATGAGATTATTCTCTTGCTATGTGTATTATCATTTCTGATTTTTCTAGTGGAAGATCTCAGATGTCTACGATGAATGGGAAGAGAATGCCATCGATGTCGTCTAGACATCAGCCTGAGATAGTGTCGCAACATTTTGATCTCATCAAATATATTTACGAATGTGGGTATAAATTAAGAATATATCGATAGCGATTTTATCATTGATCTCTGATAAAGTAACTAAATTAATTTTTTATAGCTTGGAATACGGTATCTAGAGAATTAGATATGTGCCATAACCCGCAACACAACAACTCTTCAAATTATAGAAATGGTGCACAAGTTACCTATTACCAAGAACGGGAACCAAACCCAAAATTAGAAGGTATCTCGTTTTTTAGCGTGGATGAGTATAAATTTGTATTGTATCGTGAGTTAACTAATTTCTTGTTTGCACAGATTTTAAACCATTCAATTTGGAGGCTTGGTGGGGACAACGGATGGTACAGAACATTACTAGAAATGTGAGCTCCTAGTGCCAGGCCCCCTCCATCGATTATAATCGGACTTTCTCAAACAGACATAAGAAACAGAAAAGATAAAGCAGAGAATTAGAATTACAGGATAATTTTCACTTTTAGAAGTTAATCTCTCGCTCACTGCATCCCTACAATCGATGGGAAAACTTTAGTATAGAATTTTAAGCGTATTTAGGACTGACTTTACAATCTTTTTATAATATCGATCGACTAGTTCATTGATCCAAGCAAAGAAATATTAGAATAATAAATATAAGCATTTTTACATAAAAACACATTCCTTTAATAGCACAGTTTGAAGTACGATTCTAATTTTCACTTTTTCCTCAACCATTTAAATAACTAACCAATTAACTCGTCGCCGGGATATTCTGCGCTTTCCTGTTTCTTAAAAATTGTCTCTTCAAATTTGAGAAAAAATAATATATAAGAAGAAGATTTATAGTACATGATAATTTATTTATTTTTTCTTTTCTTTTACTTAAAAAGTACATTTTTTAGATTTGAGTTACATAAGATTTTTATCGCAAATTTTCACTAACGTCATGAAAAGTTGAACAAAAAAAAACGCAATTCGTTTCTTATATACTTATTACGATTTTTAATAAGGTTTCTATTCCTTATGGATGACAACGTATACCGTTTTGTAAACAAATTTAATATTTTTGCATATTTAAAGTATACTATGTGTTTTCTTCGATTAAGAAAGAAATAGTAGAATAGAAAGGTTTTTAAAACATATAATTAATGTTCGTTCTTAAAAATTTTAGAACACGCACTCAAACTCAAAAAGATTGTTCATTCACACGGTATGTTTACACCAGATGCTTATTGCTACATTTCGATAAACAATTTCATTAGAATTATGTATTCTTATCTATAATATATGTAAATATACCTATACTCGACTATGTTTATGATTATTTTGTATAAAGTTGATAAGATAACAATTTTCAAGGGCAACAGAATATGGATTTATTTCTGCACATGTGCAATTCCTCATCCAGTGTGTCAGGAAGTTATTGGTTCATTCTCCCAAGGGGTCAGTTATGGCATTGTTATCACGCCGCCCTATACACCGATGTTATATAGAATTGGGATACATTCGAAGAATTCGTTATTGTGGAGATCGCGCAATGCTATGCATTCTCCAAAGACGACCCAATTCGATAAATTTTAGGTCAACATTCGAATTATAAATATATAATTTAAAAACTTTTCAAGGGAATACTCAGAGTTGTATCTCTCGATTGATTGATTTATCTCGTTTAATTTCATCACAAACATCGCTCGTATTTATCGAAAGATCCATAGATGTTTATCCATCGGAATTTCTCGACAGTCTACTACACCTGTTCAACGATGCATCCGCGTGTATTGTGTACACATATACCTTGGTCGAGTAAGCATACAATGTGTCGCAGTCGACTATATCGATTTGTCGAGCAATACCGATAACTGCCACGGTCGAGCTGTATCTTGTAAACCGTGCCTTCCGATTAATATCACATTCGCGCAAAGTCCGTCGGTACCAAACTCGGTAATATATGTATACATTTGTATGCAATTTCACTCGAGATCTATTTTGTCGGGGGAAAACATTTTTCCATACACCGTTAAACAAACTACTGTACCCTTTTTACCGCGTAATGTAAGCTAATGTGCATAGTAGATGAATACCTCGGATGATCAATTTTTCACGAGTCTTAAAAAGTCTTAATGGCTATCTGCAAATACCGTGAGCCGATTAACACTCTTATTTTTGAGGGATTTGCTTTTAACGAGAATGCAATTCTTTAAAACTGAAGACTGAATTAAAATCTGTCCATGTATTTCGCACATCGCCTTAATCGTGCGGTATACAGATATTTAATTCCTGAAAAAAATTTCACGAATTTTCATTTGAAAACTCGTATCCGAGTTTTTGGGTCTTATGTTTATCGTTTTATTCAAACGAAGCAAAAACAAACATCATTCGATATAAACGCATTCTCGATAGAAAAAAGGGCAGGCTTTGATCTCTTTGTCAATGTATGGTGAAATAGGATATTGCATTCGAAAGTATTTCGCTCGGGGGTTGAATTCAAATACACCCACCCCTTGACCAGGAAACTATGGAACTACTACTTTTTAGGAATGAGAACCCCATTTAATTTCATTCAGATTAGGCGTTTTCATTCAAATTTATGCCGTGGCGATTTAAATAAGAACCGAATATTTTTATTTACGCTTCGGTAAAATATGAAATTAAGATCAAACAATCGAAACCTTAATCGTAAGTAAACACTCGGTTCCACGCTCTAAATCGAATGACGTTTCTCCAATTCTTGAAATTTTATGCGACTATGATCTCAAAGTGCTTGAAAGCTTTTCGAATAATTCGTATTATCGGGAAATTTTTTCTCGGCTATTACATCCGCACCTCCGCCGGTGAGAAATTTCTTTCCCGTTGCACCCACTCCGGTATTCATTACAGAATGTGTAATTAACGAGAGAGGTTTATGGAAGGAGGACCGAAAATGGCGAAAACGAGTGACGTTTTCCGAAAGGAGTCGAATTAACTTTACCGGTCCCATGAGTAATTTGCGCGAAGCTTCAAGCGAAGAGCAATAACGAACACATACACGGTACGAGGTAACACCGCGAACGTAAATACAGATAGACAGGGATGCAGGTAATGCACCGTGTAACTTTCCAGCTGCGAATCATCTTTGTGACGTATAACATCATTGCCGTTGAATATTGCAATCAAGAGCTGCTAAAATATCTCCCCCTCTCAGTTTCGAGTTGCAATAAAGTTATACCCGTAGCTTATTTCACTCCCCCCCCCTCCCCCTTTGCTCTATGTACTCTTTTTCTTATTACACGGAATATTACAGTTGGCTATCATTTATAATGGCGAGTTCGTTAAAATCGCAGAACGCGTATAGCTCGAAACTGCTTGATCCTGTTCGTTAGAGTGCATTCCTAATCAATCCTAAGAATATTCAAAAACGTTGGAATCCTTGATCAGTATTTGATCTCGAGTGGATTACGAATTCGCTAAAGCCGTCGTGTGGATTAAATCTCAACACTCGAGCTCTACCTCTCTCCCCGCAACAAATTATGCTAAATCCTTATCGTCTAATTTTGTATTCGAGCTATGTTACGGCGCCGGTCACATCTTGAGGTAATCTCGACAGATTAGCTCCGGGCAATGTTTGAGTTTAATATCCACGGCGATATCAATCTTAATCTCCGGCAGTGCACTTACAGATCTCAGTTTCAAATAGTGATAATACTTTCTCACTTCCGCCCGGCCGGAATTAACGTCACCGCTCTCGTCATTTTTATTTTCATCCCCTTGTTAATTAGTTCGTCAAAAAAAAAAACGTTATTATTTATAATTAGCAAATTTTTTTTTTCATGCAACGAGTCATATGATTTCGAGCTTTTCGTTAACGTTAATTAACTTTGGAATATAAAATTTGATATTTTGGTTTGTCCAACAACGGCCATCGGTGGAAAAATAATGCAAAAACTCGTTATCTCGAGTCGAGTTTTCTTTTATTTTCTAAACGGCTCTTCCCGTTTCGCTGCAAGCAAGAAAGAAGCGCAGAGGAGAGGAATTCACGCCAGTTTTCATTTCAATGCCAGTCGAGAGACTTGCGCGTCAATGTCGCTGAAATTAAGGAAATCCGAAAGGGACGAGATGTAAAAAACGAAGAGAGAAAGAAGGAGAGGAGATGGAAAAGAAGTGGCGAAGAGTGTCGGGTTTAAATTGCGACAAAGTAGAGGCCAGGAGAAGTTGGATTCTCGTCTTTGTTCTGCAGAATCGTTTACACAGTCAATACATGAACGTTTTGTAAGAAAGAAAGAAATGGAGAGTCGCGTGTACCTTCATTAGGCAGTTGGGAAATTTTGAATTTGAATTGAAATTCAAATTCCAAGTCGAATTGATTTGTGACATTTTACACCGATGCTGATCGTGTTGGCAATAGGTTAACGAGGATTGTATCAATGCGAGTATCAAGATTGGCATATATGGGCGCGTGTCACATATTGTGCATGCATTCATGTTCACAACGAATTCGGTATGATAGACTACAGGGGGCTACCAATTTATCGGATTCGGCTTCGATATACGTCAATATTTTAACGTCCATGGCTATTTGTCAAACATTTGTTGTTTTTTCCTGTAATGCTCGACATCCAACATTTGTGTATATACACGGAGACATAGAGAGAATATACATCGAAAAAAAATAGCAGTAGTCGATTGATGGCTAGCAAAATTCACTCGAACCCTCGTTTACTAAGAGAAAAATGGTTTTTTTTTTTTCGAGAAAATAAAAGAAATCAAAGTCTCAACAAATTTTGATAATTCTTAACAAGCACAAACTAATTTTAACGAGATTTGACAAAATTCCTCAATATTTTAGTTCTTCTAAAGGCTTGAAGTGTAGAAAGGCAGTAAAACCGAGTACAATTTTCTGATTGAAAGAAATTTTGATTTTCGTCAAGTAGGATGCCTGATTCAAGTAGCTTTGAGCATCCACGTCTGAAATCGGCTTAATGAAAGCGAAGGAGAGTGAAAAATAAGAAACGGCGCGAGAAACTGAAAGGTAGTATAGAAAAAACTGAAAGAAGCAAATTGATCGAGCTTCATTGCGCGCATTCTCTATACCAACTACTACTCTACACGCGCGCCATTTATTTTCCTCGCTATCTCCCTCCAGGTTAAATAATTTGTTTGTTTTTATTTTTTCCTATTGGGATTTTTCTCCCGGAACCTTTTGTTACGTCGGTTTTGAAAATTCTTTCCTCGCTCTCGGCAAGTAAAGCAAAATGATTTATAATACCCCCATCTCGAAAATTCGCCGACGTCGCTCGATAGAAAATCGGTTATCGAGTCTCGAGCGAGTTTCTCGAACAGCGCGACCTGACGCGTTTTGCGACTATTTGTCAGGCTAATTGACAATCGGTTGCGCAGACAGCGCCGGACGCGACGCGGAACGTTGTACACCTCGTACAACAGCGCGCTGGTGTTTTTTCATTCGCGACAACCGGTGAAAATGAAGAAAACGAAGACGAACGGCGAGACGTGGAAAGGGAAAACTCGACGGATTGATAACGACGCCTCTTCAGTTGGGAAAAGGAAATATTCGCGCTACGTGAGGCTGATTCGTCCACAGTTGGAATTCCCGTCTGGAGAGTTATCGACTTGTTTCCCTTGCTCCGTCAATTTTTGATCATCGTCACTCGAAATAGTATCGCGTTTTAAATTTCGAATACGTATACGTACACGGTATTATCGTTGAAATCCTCAAAAGCAAAGTTCCGTTCAAAGCTCACAGTGATGAAATTGAAATTTCGATTTATTCCCTTTTGTCGAAAAATTTTAACTTTATTACAAAGATAATTCAGCAATCGATATCCGATGCGCAACGGATTATCCTCGCTCGTGAAAAGAACGCGAACGAGAGTATGGCGAGGTAGTGCAATCGCTGTCGAATCTCACGAAAACGAGATATCGTATATTGAATCACGGAGGGGAACCGGCACGAAATCGACGATACGTTGCAGATTCAAATTGAATTTCGAGCTCAACTTTTCTTCCGTATACACAGCACGAATCTTGTTCCGTTTGTTCGCGGGTTACGTTTGTACATTGTTTGCACAGACGATATACATAAGCGAAAAAATTTCCCTCCCATCGCGAACTGCTCGTCTCTATTTCGGGACTCGAACTCTAATCGAGATTAATGGAAACCGAGATGGACGTCGCGATTCGCAGTAACCTCCTGCTATCGACAAATCTGACGTTAATTAATCTTCTATACATGGGCTTTCTACCTCCCAAATCTCGTTCTCGTCTAGTTTCGAAAAAAATTCTTGTGATGTGTCACGACGTGAATTCGATCTCTCGAAGCAATTATGTTTAATCGACGTCGAGGCTCGGTCCGAATTTCCACCGCTGATCCCACCAATCATACGTTTCTGATTGAAAGCTCAACGCGGAGCTCGTTCTACTGGTGAACTGGGAAGTGGTGAATGCTGTTTCGTGAAACTTGAGGAGAGAAAAAAAATCCCGTCGAAAATGGAAGCGAAGATATCGCTTTCGCGATTCTAATGTACATAAGTGTGTCTGTATATGTCGAGGAGAGATGAGAGATATCTCTTCCGACGGAAACCCTCGAACCCTTCTTTGAGCTTTCTTTGTACCGTGAGTGGTCTCACTACGGGGGATGCGCGTATAGGGAGTACAATTTTTTACGCGTAATGCGTTTACCAATATTCTCGCAGAAACGACTCAGAAGAACGACAATGTCTCGACGAGTCTAAGTGAGTTTTAATAACTCCAAATTGAATTTCGATTTTTGACGATATCGTCATGGGCAAAACTATTTCGAGCGTCTCGGTTGTGGAAACCGAAAATTTCGAGACAAACAAGACTAATAGCGGTAAACGAAAAGCGACAATGGACGACGATTTCGCCAGAGCTTTTCGCGCGAAGCCTCATCGAATTTCTGCCCCCATCGATTTACTTCGCAAAATCGAGGGACGTCCAATTAAATTGAAATTCCGCGGAGAATTTTTCTGTTGGAAACCAGTTCCCTTCCCATCGCGCTACGCTAAGTGGCACGGCAAATATTCGCTGGAATTTCACTGACGTCATAGAGAATCGCCAGAGGGTGCAAAGAACGCGTTTGAATTGTTTTTTTATTTCTTTCCGTTCTTAATCGTAGAGCATAGGGATTTAAAGCTGAAATTCTATCACCGCAAAGCGTTTAATAATAACGGGGCGAGAGTTTTGAGAATTACACCGGGTTTAATTCACGCTATCCAATCTTTCGCACGTTCGTAATTGCGCGCTCGTAATTTCTCTATTTAACGCTGAAAAATTCATAGATATGGGTTCCTCCGCTCTACGAAATTTTAATTTCGTGTAGTCGTTAATAGCATTCTTATTTTTTTTTGCATTAGTTACTAGTATTTTGTTTTGGCATACTTTATCAATTATGGAATATCGAAATACGTTATATCGAATTTTATTATAATTAGTGCATGTATCGGTTATCGTAGTAGAGCAAAAAAGCTCTACTCGATATTATATTTCCAACATTTTCACATGTGGAGCAATGTTCGATAATTCATTTTTTCGTCGTTAGTGGGTACGCAGCGTGATTGATTTTACGAATCGTCGCGTCATTACACGGGGCTTATATTTTTTTTTTCGCGTTCCCATCCAGCGACGCGACTGTTCGAGTTTTCGTGTAATTGGAGCGTAAATAAAAGAAATTTTGAACCGTGACTCGTACCGCTCTGTGCATTGTGCACTGACGATGGTACTTAAGAGCATTAGTAATATTTCCGTTCCTTCGCAATTTCGCGTCAATCCAACTTTAATGAAGTTGCAGTTAAATTCGAACTACGAATGATTTACGACGCGATTTAAAAACAGAATTAAAGATAGTGCTTCGCCTTTCGTTACTCGCCCTCGTATAATTCTTCGTTCGATCACGGAGTCGCATTGTCGCTAAATTCCCTAATGGTTCATCTAAACAGAGTATAAGCGCCCGAAATTGCGAAACTATTTCCCGGATAATGCCATAGGTAAAACCGAAAGTTAAATTAAGCAAGTTATATATATTTCGTCGTGAGGGAACTTTACGTATTACGTTGGGGAAAATTTCATGACGCTCTCTTACAGCAAACACATTGATCTGATCAGTTCGCGTTAGACGACTAACAAAAGGGTAACAAGTTATACGAAGTAAAATTTATGTTTTGGCACGGAATATCGTCAAGCTGAATTTGCATCAATACCGGTGGGTCCCCGAAATTTAAGTACAGTTTTGAACCTAAATAACATAAATTT
>NCVS01001528.1:52563-69167 GCA_003055095.1 Goniozus legneri | reverse complement strand
GTGTATGAAAATTGTCATCCCTCAAGCGCCATTAAGAATTTTAAAAAATTGCCATTCCTCAGGAGCCAAAAAATCTCAGAAAATGACAGAATTTTAGAGAAAATTTGGCCCCTGTGGAATGGCAATTTTTTTTTGTTCTGTTATTGGCGCCTGAGGAATGACAACCCTACGTACGTGTATGAAAATTGTCATTCCACAGGCGCCAGTAAGAATTTTTAAAAATTGTCATCCCACAGGGGCTAAAAAATCTCTAAAATTTTGCGATTTTTCGAGATTTTTTGGCCCCTGTGGAATGGCAATTTTTTTTTGTTCTGTTATTGGCGCCTGAGGAATGGCAAAATTATATTAGTTATAATAATACAATTTGCGTAACAAGTGTTAGGGCAAGAATGGTTGTTACTCTTCCTTCATTTAATAAAGGACATTTGAAATTTAATAATTCGTCAGTAAAATACAATAAATGACATTACAAATGAAAATTTATTGCATAAAATGGAATGTAATACAATAAATCGTACGTAAAATTTAATAAAGTGCAAAAAAGTTAAAAATTCGAGTTCTATTTAATAAAATATAATATAAATTGAAAATTTTGTGGTATATCACTCACCATAACCTAAATTCTTATCGAACACTATACTTAACTATTACGAATACTTTATCCTCATCTCATATCATACACCTAATTATTAACTTATATCGAATACAACATTAAAGGGAAATACAAATGTAAAGTTCAACTCTCTTATTTTCTATTGCTATCTAAAATTTAATCAAATATATCGAAAATTAAAAGTTTAGAGATGAAACTAAATTAAAAATACTCTTGCTGTGTGCTTACTTTTTTTCGTACATATGTATTCGGCACGAAACTCTAGTGAGTTTCCAGACCTCATTACGATTATTTAAATTCATAATGACGAATGGACACGCACAATTGAAGGCTGAGATGAAATTTGGTAACGCGGGTGAAAGTACTATTTAATGAATATTGTTAAAAAAAAATAAGCGTATACATATTCTTCTTCGATTTGTAATCCCGAGTCGAATGAATGGTCGCTTAAACAGATTTCGTCGAATAATTTAAATGTCATTAACGGGGATCGCGCGACCCCCCGAGGTTGACCTCGCGCGAGTCAATGCAGGGAAACGGGAGAAGGCGAATCTGATCAGCGCTGATAATTACGCCACGCTCGTTCTTATTTTTTCTCACTTACGCATTCACGTAACAGATAATGAGCGAACAAGATCACGGCGGGGCTAAAAATTATTGCGCAACAAATTGAGACGATTAACGAAAAAAAAGAGGATGAAAACGAACGCGAGTATGCGCGCATCTCGAAGAAGCGTTATGCAAATTGAGGCGAGCGGAGTCAAGAGAGATGGAGTATCGAATGAGAAAGAATCGGTTATCCGTGAGGTGGAGAGAGGATCGTGTAGCGCAAAACGTGCAGAGAAGATGTATATTCCCTCTCTCAACAATGGCGACTATTCGTGATTTATTCCCTCCTCGCTCTTCGCCGATCACGAGGATTCTTGCGTACTTGCATCATCTATCGTTAACACGCGTACTCGAAAAAAAAGAATGTCTTGTTACCGTTGGCCTGTCACACGTCCATCCGCACTCGATGCCTTGACCCCATTCGCAAAAATTTGCTAAAAACGAAGAAAAGCGAATCGATACTATTATCATATAAATAGCACGATATATAGAATGATATTTGAACGCTCAAAAACTTATATTTACTACCGATTGGTATTCGAAATTTCAGGGTAGCACAGCAGGTGTCGATTATCTCAAGTACGGAATGCTCATCTACGAAATGAATAACTGCCTATTTGATTTTCGTCTGAGGTACGCCGTGTTTGGAAGATGTTCGATTGGATTCTTGCAACGTTAGTTCACCGAGGGTTAACGTGATTCATTGTACCGAGTAGAGATAATATCAGAAGAGCTTATAAATAAGCGTAATTGGACTTACCTTATTATGACGAATATCAGTCATCGACTCGTCTGCTCTCTTGCACGCCTGCTCTGGTGTCCTCGTTTAAAATCCTTTTGTTTAAGAGACAGGTATTATTTTTATTTTTGGCCGACGATAATAGCCTTTGTATTGGTCTTATAAAAATATAAATTACATTCATTAAAATGCCATTAGAAGTATTGTTACAATATAGTTAATAATTAAGAACGCTGTTAATATGATATAAAAATATTAATTAATTGAGTTAATTTAATTGAGATTTCTCGAGTCGAATGTTTCATACTGATTTACAGTTTCGCTACGAATGTAATTTCCGAGCAATGCGAGAATTTTATGTAATGAAATTGCACATCGGGAATCGAGCGCGTTGCATTGCGAAAGACGGTAACGCGTTTGTCAAGATTATCTAGTTGAAATTCGAATTACAACCAGCTGTACCGATCACCAGAATAAGGAAGTAAAGGGATTCGGGAATGAAAGTATCGAGGAATATATGCGTTGAATAATCGTGTTGGTTTTTTTAACAAGACATTTAATATTTAATATCAGTAAGCTCAGCAGAGTCAACATCTTTCTTTTTTGCGTTGGAGGAGGTGACACGTTTAATGAGGTTCTCGTGCGCGCTCTTCATTACGATCTCAATCTCGTATCGTAACACAGCCGGGCAACTTAATCCTTTGTAAGCATTCGACTAGTTTGTCAATAGAAAATAAAAAGAGTAAGAAAAGAATGTCCGAAGTATGGAAAATGCAAATAGGCGCCAAGTCTCGGAACAACTTTTATTTTTCTTTTCTCCATTTGATGTATTTAACAAAATAATAACCTCCAGTCTCTGACACTCGGCACCTCATTCATTATTTCCATTAAATGTTTGGAATCGTCTATCTTTTTTTTTTTAATGATAAATGATAAACATATGTAGTTTACAATCAATTAAATATTCATCCTGTCGCATTATAAAATACACATAGATACACAATAAAAATATAATAAGGCTCTTGGAACCGAAATAATCGGTGTTTGTGTACGTGAGTGTTTGCGTGTTAAGGGCGCCCATTCGCGAACGATCGACGACCGATTTTTAGTTTGAAACAGAACTGCTATTGCGGAAAACCGCGTACTCCCACGTCGAAAGTTTTAAAAAATATCTTGCAAATACGAATTTATATCGTAATTGCTCTGGTTCCCGTTGTACAGTTACAGTAGCAGTATTATTACGAGTAGCACATGACCTTTTAGAACAAGTCGAAGGATATAAAATATTTTTTTGATTAAAATCAGTTTCCCTCTTATATATTCACATATATTATGCTCGTTAAAACTGAAAAAATATAAAACTCTATTATTAAGCGGAACATACGTAATGTGTACTCGGTGTGTGATACATATATGGAGAAATAAGAGTTTATTTTTTATTTTTCTTTCTTTTTTTTTTAAATAAAATTCATTCTTATAATTTACAAAAATTTTTATATATTTTCTTCGTGTACTTCAAATCATTTTTTCGATATTATTTAAAGCGAGCGAGCAAACAAATTTTTGTTACATTTTATTTAGCAAATCATTCTTTCTCTTGAACAGTATACCACTTCGTAATTTCTATGGAACACTTTTTACATTCCTTCTTCCACTCATATCACCTCTTATTTGTTATTTCTTATCCGCGAGAACAAGTAAACATTCAGGATTTTTCATATTATTTGCTACAAAGATTCAATTTTTTGCCTGATAATATCAATTGTCTTGAAAGTCGAAGGTGACGAAATATAAAACTCGTTTGTTCCTCTAAATCTGCGCCTTAGCGTAAAAAAGATCTCAATTACAGTGATTGAAAAATGATATACTATATATGTATATTAAACTATACATATGTGCATATATGGTTGCTATATGCATAACGACGGTTTACATTAATATTATTTATAAAAAGCATCAATTACAACATGAGGAAAGAAAAACAAAAAATCAAGGGATTCGTCGATAAAAGGGTATCAGTCATTGCACGTCAATTTCCATACTTTTCACAATAATAGTCTTCAGTTCTGATTCGATTTCCAAAAGGTTTTCGTCCTTCGAAAACGAACCGTCTAACATAAATGTTCATTCTATTTAAATAACATGACCAATCCGCATTGTATAAAGTTAAAAATGAGGGTCTAGTTACAAAACGGATGAGAGCTAGAAATAACAGAGTAAAAATAATAAATAGACCCTCGCATGCATGAGCTTACATATAAATTGGACGAAAGAGAATAAGGTAAAGATAATCACAAAACAAAAAATAAATCCGTCCCTTGACTGGACTCTGTTTAAAAACTACATGTTCAAAGTTTACATGTTAGTTTGTGCTCTAGCAGCAGTTTCGGGAAGCGACGCACGGAAAGCGCGAAGGACGCAACAAATTGCTTTACCTTGTCGAACGTTTACGATCACAATATCTCACCTTCAAATCACGCAGAATATTATAATATTTACAATCTGCCTCGCTATTTAAATCCTGAATCTTTACTCGGAGTTGACGCTCGGTATTGATTTCGTATGCTACCTATATCGCGCTTTATCGCAACTGAGATGTAAGGTAATAAGAAACAAACTATAGCTTAGTCAGTTATTTATGTTATAATAAAATCTAATCCGAAGTTCTATGATTCGTTTGAAAAAATCCACTCTGTATTCGATACAATGAAGAGTGGCTCAAGTTTTATTACGCGATATATTTATGAAGAATTTCTATAATTTGATATCCTTTCTTATAATTTGTTTTTCTAAATACGATCAAGAGTTTACAGTTACGGAATCGATTCCGATCGAAGCACAATACATAATAATGATAATAAAATTCGTGTCCAGTCGGCAAATTTTATAATCAAAAGAATGATAACTCCGTAGCGGTATCAAAGAGGATTTCTAAATTTAAACTGTCGTTTGAAAACTCTTCACTCAGTTTCCTTCAACTATTCGGGATGGGTGTTGTACAAAGTTATGAGAAAAGATTCATTTCGCGTATTTCTTAACATTCAGTTGCGCGCGAGCGTTGCTCCCGGTGGTATTACATTCTCGTAAAATTACAATAATCTTGACGATAACTACAATAGTAAAAGCATATGTCTAAGCTAAATAGCTACCATTTTTGTTTTCTGTATCTACAATATAGTATTTTAATATAATTCTTTCACAGTTTAATAAATTTTCGTTTCGCTGATGTTATCACTCTCGTTTAGCCGTTTCTCATCCAAAAAAGTAAACGAGAAAGAGATTCCCTCTCCGAGCAAGACGGGAATCCCGATTTTTAATAGCGAATCGGATCGATCTCGAGCGAACGACCTCTTTCCGCGGTTGTCGCCGAGCCGCGTTTATCCGTTCGCGAACGACGCCAGCGGGGACGCGCCGTGTCTGCGCTCGCTCGAATTCATTCACACCTCCGACGGAGTATTCTCTCATCGAACGCGCCCTGCGAGCGGTTTTCGCCTAGACTGCCTTTTCGGCTTCATTCAACGCACGATGACTCGTCCATTCGCGGATATTACATTTACTTGAACATATATATTTATATATATAATTTTTATTTAATCATCTTTCGCGTGTCTCCTGTTTCCCATCTCGTCCTTCGTTTCCACGAATAGCCGAAGTGAATTCCGTTCGGCGCTCGAGCGCGCCTGCGTAGATTTTCGTTTGTCGGTTTCATTGATGTAGAATCCTAGACTGGCTGCCGCTTGTGTATCCACGAGAAATGAGGGAGAGAGTCTCGTTACTGGAGCACACAGCATTTGCACTTGGGTTTCTTTTTCAGTGTGACGTGCTCGACCTGCGACGCATCGCCTGGGCCCTGCGTCGTCGTTCTAGCCACCTCCACTGTTGCGGTTCTCGATGCCTGTCCGACCTAAAACGAATGTATATTTAGTATCTCATTTTTATAAACATTTTGAATATTTATATCTACACCGAGAACAAAAATTTGTTAAATGTACTTAATGTTTATTTACATACGTTCAAATAATTAAGTAAATTTAACAAAATATTTATTTATATATTTTATTCTATGAATATTAAGAAAAAAAACAAATTGAACAAATTTTTATTTTCAGTGTATACTAAAAAGGAATAATTTTTTGAACCAATTAAATGTAAAACCTTATATTGCCAAAACGATATTTTGCAAGACGAAAAGCAAACATTACAAATGAAATTTAGCAAATATTGTTACTTGTCAAACTTGCCTTTTCGTTGACTGGCTGTGCTCCTCCCGCGTTCTTGAGTGGCGTACTATGGGCGTTGCCGTTACTCGTCGAGTTCGCCGATTTGAGTAACGGACTCGTACTCGTGTCGTGCTCGCCCGTCTGGCCCTTGTCGGTCGAATCGCATCCCGGTAACGCTGGTGCGTTCTGGCCCGGCGTCGGCGTGATCGGCTTGCCGCCCTTTATTAGCTCGACTATCTCGTCGGCTTCCCTCGACAGGTCGCCATCCGGCCTGAACGGATTGTCCCATCCGCTGTCCGTGCTGAAATTCAGTGTTCGAATCAATAACGATAACAAATGTATGTCAGATCTTAAAATAGTTCACACAGCAAAAATTTTTGTTCGAACTACTTAATATTTATATAAAAATGAAGAAATAAGTATTTAATTCGACAGAACAATTGTTCTTAAATATCAATTTATATCAAATTGATATCTCAAACAATTATTTTGTCTAGCCAATTAAATATTTATTTAAACGTATGCAAATGAATATTGAGTACATTCAACAAAATTTTATTGTTTATTATTATTGTCGTATGTATACATGTTTATTATTACAGCGCGCGGTTATTGGTTAAGCAAATAGAATTTATTTATTAGAATCAGTTTACCGTAAAGAAGTTTTATTATACAATTACATGTGTAAAAATTCAATTAATCGCGAGGATACTCATAAGCCTAATGAGCGCGATGTTAATACTCGTATTGCGCAAAAAAAAAACGGGTTCGAGAATTGCTTCAATTGTTTGTCGCGTCGGCCATGGCATTAGCTTTGGCATTGAAATTCCCGTATGTAATTGCTCGCTATATACATCGCAACCCGCTCCCTACCCGCGAGTGCTCGCGTCCGTTTCCGGCTTAATTTTTTCTCCTTTTCTCTGTTTTTCTCTTTTCATTTGCGTAACCACATCGACGCGCACACAAAACACCCGACCGCGGTGCGATTCCGGAAATTGGTCTGCCAGGGCACTCTCCACTCTTCCCACTCTATACCGGCTTATTATATTCGTCTCGATTTCACTATAAAACCATCCTGTTATACGTTCTAGAACGACAAATACTGGATCCCAACACTCGATGCATTATTTGCCGTTCGACTTTCTAGTTTGTACTTTTTCAGCTTTTAGAAACTGCGGTATTGAAATGATTGGAGCAATTAATCAGTACAGGAATCTTGTTGGATATAACTCAGAGCAGGATTCATTTACCGCACTTTTATTTTGATCTGATGACGTTCAAGATCGATGCTCACTATATGACAAATCGCACAAGATTAACACAAAGTGAAAAGAAAAGTAATTTATAGGGCTCGAATTACAGTTCAGCAACAAAAAATTAATAACTTTTTGTGAGAATGAACAAATGGAATCGAAAGAAGTAAAGAAAGTGCATCTCGAGAGAAGCCTGTTGGAATCCAACGTGCGTGGATTTCTCTTTCAGTCAACTATTTGGCCATCTTCCAGAGCGTCTAATAACGTACAGATATTACGAAATCCCCTCAACCGCCGTGACACCTACCAGATGATCCGCGTAAAAAAAAAGAATGATACTTTTCATAGGCCGACTAAAAATTCTTGATATATTCAATTTCCGGAGAATCAGTTCGTACTTGCAGATTCCTCGCGAGTAAATCAGACAAATCCAGAGAGTCGAGAGAACTCGTTAATCGTTCAAAGGAATATCGTAGCTGAATGGCATAAATGTGGGACGATTTTCTGAATTTCCTCTTGACACGAATTCGCGAATCCCCCTGATACCATAAAGGATTCGTGCACGCGATAATATTCATAAAATACGTTTACAGAACTGCCGAACCGAGAGCAATTTAGTCCGCGTCGTCACACTCATTACGGCCTATAAAAGACGTAAAATAGGTGGGCACACTTCGTCAACATTAGGTCAATACAGTGCAACTAGTCCGCTCGTGAGACGCGGCCAGAACGTTTGAATGGGGTGAGAAGAGGAAGAAAAAGGTGAATAGCTGGGGGTTGCTACCTCTCATTCGGTTAACAATCGAGCCAAGGGACTGAATATGACTTAAGAAATGCCCTCTGAATGCTCGGCAATCTCGCGGGGTCGGTTTGATACCCCGTCTCGAAAGCCGAGGATAGAGTGCAACGCTGTGGGGGGGTGGGAATAGTTGATAGTCGCGGGCATCCGGTACTTCCGGGTGAGCGAGGGGAGGGTTCGCCGGTGAAAGAGATTAGGAGAGAGCGCAGGCGCGGACGGAACCGACAAGCCGCGACAATATCGTCGGGGCCGAGGGGTTGAAGACCTCCGGGGGTTGCTCACGTGTGACCCTCTATACTATAGAGAACTCGGATAGCGCATCGAATGCGTTCAACCAGCGCATTAGCGGTATCGAACGATCGCAAAAAAGTCCACCGTTCGATAGTGTTAGGATAAGGTTGAATAAGAATAATATGATTTTATTAAGGTTAAACGATCCTCGTTCGAGAGATCCCAACTGAACGACTGCCTTTGAACTCTGTTATTCAATTTTTTTATAAAGGGATGCATTAATTTCTCATTTAGAAATTATCGACAAACTGTAACTACGAATGAAACAATGTTGATTGTATTTTGCTATTGTAATACGCTACCATCATTGGCTGTATTAATATATTCAACAATAACTCAGAATACTATAAATTCGTAACTTAGTGGTAGCCTGCAAGATTCCACCACAGAATAAAAAGAAATGATTAAATAATAATTCAAAGTATTATTAAGGCATATGGCTATAAACGATTCCTTTCTTGCGGACAAGAAACTGCATTGCCTTGAACCAAGAAAAATACTCAAGCTTAAAGTAAAGTTATATCTCGAACAAAAATGAAAAATGTATCGAGAAAAATACTTTCGAATCAAGAAAATGATGTTTTTAACAGAAAAATTGAATTCTGGATCCAAAAGTCTTCATTTTTCACTTTATTTCAAGAAGTTCGGTACGCAAATTAATTGAATCGAGTGAACTTATTTCTGTGCAATTCTTTTACCTTTCGTTGACATCAACCGCTGCCGACTCCTTCGGCACCTTAATCACGTAATACACGTGACCTCCGTGAGTGGTCGTCATTATCGACGGTTTCGCACGACTCGATCACCATTTGACCACTATGTCTTCGAGATATCGTTCACTGTTCGTCTTATTGCATCACCAACACCATCCACCGATTATTATCAACTAACTCTCGCTGCGTGAAACGGCATCCTCGCACTCGCGAATCTCGCGCCGGAGTCGCGCCACGAGCGAACTTGAAGCCGAACGTAAGACTTTATTTTTAAGACGAGTTATACTCGTAGCGGGAGTTCCTCGCGAGGTCTCTTTCTCTCTCCCTTCCGTCTCTAATTTCCCCCCTCTCGGCCTCGTCGCGCGATCTCATCGAAGGAAAATTCCAAATTTTTCCGCAAACGAATTGCGTCGCTTATCGAAATTTTCCTGAAATAGAAAAAATTCTGTCCACCTCTGACATTCTCGTATCGTCCCCTCTACTCGTAGACGCGTTATTTCAAGCGAGTCGTTTATATATGAAGACTATATATACATCGGGACGTCCGAAACGCGCGCCAACCGAGATCATCGTGCTTTCGCGCGCGTCATCGTGCTATTCGGGTTTTTCTCACGCGGAATGCCTTTCTTTGTCGCCTTTTCACTTCGCTCCTTTTCACTGCCGTTCGGCATTCCACCGACAGTCTGCGGTCGCTTTGTACCGATTTGTTTCTTTTTCAATCTCACGGGCTAACTACTGGATTCGTCTGTTGTTATTTTGTAATTCATTGACGCGGTAAAGTTTCAAGTTTCTCGCTGGGCGTGTCTTTGACGTTAGCGGTGACAAATTGTTGGTGAATGAAAAATCAAATATTCAAAATTTTTGGTATTCGAAGAGTGGCTTATTTTCATTGACCTATTTCATCGTTCGATCATCGCGCGCGAATTCGATTCCGTTTTTCCCGGTGATTATCGTTTTACCGCTTTGTTCTCGATTGCATTTGATTTCCGTGCTTCACGCCATGTACGTTAGCCCGCGTATCGATCAATCCGACCTGTTACCTCCCCACGTGCCGCAAAAATGCAATGAGCGACACGCTTCGCTTTCCCAGTAAAATCCACGCGCACATTCGAGCCGTTATTTCCCCGCATTTTCCGCTGGCCAGCTAGTGTGTTTATCGATTCCTATATAAACGACATTTCTCCGACTGTATTACCGGGGCTTCCGATTTTTTCCGCGAATTGCGAACGTCGATGACACGCGTAATCGACTTAAAATAGAACTCGGAAAAATCGGCGAATGTTGGACAAAACATCCAACATTTTTCCCATGGAAAATATCGAAACGAGCTGTGTTTTCGCGACGGCACGTTAATTGGTACACGCCCGGGGTTGTAATTTCTAATCACGCGACGAGCAGAGCGAGCACTGTCGTCGACGTCTGGACGATAATTGCGGCCACTCGTTTAATGCGCTTAGAAGGATGACAGAGGGATGATATCCGCGCAAACGAACAACTTGGTCACGGCAACTTTTAAATATACCTCGCTACTTTTTTCCCTCTTTATTCTCTTTCTCGCTACCGCTCTTAACGAAGTCGGTCGTTCGAGGAGGTTTAACGAGGTGACTGAATGACGATACTGTGCTCGGTGATTAACGCGAAGTTCTGCTTCTGCAAATAAATTCTCTCGCCGGGGAAAAATTAAGAGTTACCCTCCCCTCGGTCACGCGAGTCTTTCAAACTATGCTCACTCTGTTCCCCTCTTCGCACCTACGATCTTCTATTTCGAGTTGACATTTTCCACTACCACCTAACCCTCACGGATAAGCACATTTCCATCATTCTTCGAAGGCTACAGTCGAAATAAACCGGGTGTGAAACTGATAATCTCGTCCAGTCTTATCAATTCGGTTTCTCAGTTTGAACAGAAGTATACTGAGAAAAAAATTATATCCAACCAATTAAGTTTTCTATACCATCAATATTTTGTAAGATGAAAAGGAACGTCATTAAAATGAAAATTTAAAAAATATTTTTAACGATTTCACGTCGTTTTGGAAATATAGGATTGTACATGCAGTTGGTTGTAAAAAATTTGTTCTCATTGTATAATTTCTGCGCGGTGACATTTCTTTTATCCCCGGACGACCCTCTCGGGAAATTTTTCCGAAGGTCGAGGACAGTTTGGATAATCTTGAGCGAGGGGTGTCTCGTTCGAAAGAGGAAGAACGAATATAGGTCACGGCTGTCCCGGTCCGCGCTACACGCTCGCACACCTAGACTCTCGACCTCCCACCCCCGTCGAAGCTCATGTAGGCCAGTGGGCGAGCGCATTAAACGCTGCGTCCCAGTGTCTCGCACAGATGCACGTGTTTGTATGCACGCGCCCGCCTGCGTCAATTAAACTCGACTGAAATCAATTCTATACGTAAAAATTTAATCGCCCTACGCTCGTTACTCTCTGAGATTCGAACTTGATCAGAAATTTCAGTTCCCGGCTACAGAGAATTGCAAACTGGACAGAAGAGGGCAGCGAAGGGGAGCGCAGAGTGCATTGTGCAACGGCTATAAACGTGTCGCGGTTATGAGCCGCAATTCAGGCCAACTTTTTTTTTTCTCTCTCCGTTCAACGTTCGACGAACAATGAGGCTCGTTGTAGATTCTCATTGATGGTGTAGACGAGAGGGGGGAATTCCATCGCTTAATACAATCGGGATGAAAAATCGACTCGATCCCGTTAAAAGCCTTGAGTGATTAATCGACTCGGTAGATCAAGCTGATCGACAGCTGGGATGCATTTTCTCGCGATATACTCTTCGATGGATCGTGGCCTTGAACACCTCGCCCTTTCTGCGCGCCGGTAGCGTGATCGGATCGCTTCCTGAATTTCGCACGGAGGGTCCGACCCCATCCAATAACCGAGAATTTCGCTCCTCTTTTTCGACAAATTCGAACGGTCCCGTGATAATCCAATTAAAAATCGATTTTCTCGCGGCTATGGGATAAAAAAAATCGAGCTTTCAGTTCTCTGTATCTATACTCAATTGGGAATCCATTTTCCAGCGTAGCCGAGCCGAACGTTCAACGTCGATTTGAGATTAAAAACTGCGCGATGCGTAGATCGCTTGTATCGAAATACTATACTACTCGAAAAAATTAAAAGTATACTCGTAGTTTTAAAAAATTATTTCCATCAGTTGATAACGATAACTGTCCTTTAATTTTCATGAAGAGTGTGAAAACTCGCTCGTTATTTTTTGTAAACGCACCGATATAAAATAAACTAAAGGTTTATCATATCGACGATGATTGTCAACGAACTTCACGCGCGAGTTTTCCTTTTCTCTTTCTTCCTTTCAATTGGCAGCGCGTAGGCGAGACCCAGGTGAGGGCAATCCATCCTTGAGACTTCGTCGGTATCGATCGTGAAAAGCCGTGACAAACTGGTATATTGCATCTCAATTAGCTCGTCGGATATTTTCCGCGACGAGTGCAAGTTTTCTCTCCCTTTTGGAGAAAACCGGTAAGCGATGCTAATGGAACAATCTTGATACCGATGAATCAAGATTATCGCTGATTAATGGCCCTCGGAGCGACATTAATTATGGAAAAGAAAGACCGTCGAACTAATACGACCGTATCGCGTCAGCGTGCGGTGAGATTGCACTCTCTGTGTTTGTTGGTGCGCCGCTTCTCTCTCGCGCAACTTATCGCTTGGTTATTTTACCACGGCGTTAATCAAATCCCGTCGATTCTGTTTTCGCGCCATCCGATGCGGTTTACAAGTCTGTACGCGCGATCGAGAATTGTTTATTTGGGTTTCGCTATTTTAAAACCCCCCATGCACGCCTCGGTCGTGTAGATGAGAAGGGAAAAAACGAAGACGGAGGAGTAGGGACGTTTTAAATCAAAATAACATTAGCGTCAACACACGTACACACCGGCGACGGGCGTAATTTTCGCGTTACGTAACACGCATCGTCGCAATAAGCCATTGACGGAGCCTCGTTCGTTCGGAGCTCTCTAAATTACACGCGTAACTCGCGAGCGGACCGAACCCGACGTCACGACTTTTTTTCTCTTACGAGCGTGACTGATGCCATAGCAAACACGTCACGTCGGCAGAAACCTCGAACAGGTGATACCCAAATTCGAGTTCTGTTTCGTGAGAGAGCGAGAACAAGAGCGAGAGCATGAGGAAGAGAGAGGGAGGGAGAGAGAGGGAGAGAAGAGAGGAACAGAGATGGCGAATTGATCGGCCTGTGCAATTGCAGCGTATGAACGGGCTAAACCGCGTATCTGGAGCACTCGGTTTGTAAACTAGCTTTATAAATAGCGTAACGACGAAAGCCTTTAAATAACAGTTAATCTTAGAGTGGGCGTAAAACTTCACTTTTTACGAGAACCTGGAATCGCAAAAGTTACCCTACTATTTCTTATCGGCACGAACTGTAGCTGCACTTCGACTCGTCGATTCGACGGAAATTAACAATTGATCGTAGAGATCCGGTATACGATAGATAACGAGATAGAAAGACAGAGAAAGAGAAGAGAGAGCGAGGGAGAAAGAGAGAGATCGCGAGCAAACAAATTTAAGATACCACACGCGCACCGTTGAAACAAACGTACCGAGGCAGTCGAACGAATTGAACGAGGGCAGTGGATAAGAAAGGAAAATAAATAAATAAATAACGAAATTGCGGCAGCGCGGCGATCGTTTCGCGATGCAGCCGACAGCACGACTGGCCGCCACGGCGCGCACTCTGCACATCCACCCACGCTATATCGATCCTCCATCCTCACCCGTGCTGCCTCACCTCTTCGCTCTCCACCTCGCTCCTCCCTCTGCCCACCTCCTACCGATGCTCTACATATAGAACCATCCGAGGTACCGGTGCGACTATGACGTTCTCGTGCGCGACTATCGCTGACTATAAATTTTTTTCTCCTTATAAATCCTACCTTTATGAGTGGGTTGTAACAAAGTTGGTGTACAAAAAGCTTACGGTTCGATACCCATTTACTACAATTTTTTTAAGCACCTTCGTCGACCGAAAGGTGCTTTTTCAGGTTCGGGATGAGCTGGAGGAAAATGATGTCACAGACTTAATCTGAGAATGGTTGTACGAAAAATTAATCAACTCAAGAATAATTAACCCTTAACAGGTATCATGTAGGAATCACAATAATGATACCATGGATGTAAATTCAATCCAATAAATGAATTTTATTGTGTAAAATAAAGATGTATACATGAAATAAAATAGAAATATTTTATAAGTTTCATGTTTCATCGTTTAAAAATGAGGCAAAATAATGAATGATCGAAAGAAAAAGTCTAAACAGTAATTTTTCAATAATATTAGGAAAATCATGTACAAGGGATGATTATCACTCTTGATATCTCTTAAGGGTTAAGTGGAATTTTAAGAAGTTGACACCTCTCGGCAGAAATAACTCAAGAAATCGTTCAATCTGGCTCTGCATCGAGCGAGCGTAAGCTGGATTCGTACGCAGCTACCTGGATCGTGCCAATCACGTGATCAGCGATTAAAAACACGCTCTCAGACTGTCAGAGAGGCTCGTTAAAGCGTTTTATCCGGAGACGTTGTCGCGTCGTTTAGTCGCACCGGGTCTTAACGCGTCAGGATCTACTTTATCTTTAATACGATTTTCGCCCCGCCAGGGGACGCGTAAAAACTCGCGAGATGACACCGGCCAGTCGCGATCGAGTTATTGCCGCAGTCGACATTGAAAATTTAAGACGATGGGATGTTTTTAGTGCGACATAGGCCTTGCACCGATGCTCGTTTCGTTATCGAACTTTTACGTCGCGTATGAAATGTTTAGGAGCTCTCGAATGCTTGAAGAATTGATAAAACCGTTCTGTTTTGTTATTTCGCGAGTTTACGGTATTTACTCCTGCACTCAATCACGGATTTTGATTATTCTTTATCGTCGCGGATAGGCGGAGTCGTTAATGCGAGTTAAATAGCGCGAGAATGAGATCGAACTCGCGCCAGCTGTTGGCTCTTATCCCAGCCACTGAGCAGGATAAAGTGTAAAGGTAGAGGTTGTTAAACTCGCGAAAAAGTATCTCACAATCGGAGTTTTTCTCATTGAAAGCAAGACAAAGCTCTTTGTCCAATTAAAACGAATTCTCTATGAAAATATCGGAGAGGGGTATCGCTCGAATAGATCTTTAGATGAAGAGTCGATATACAATTTTCCATTTCAATTGGATTTCTCTTAATCACGCCGGCGCCGGGACGATTCGTCGACGGTGGCAACCCTCGTGGATAATGGAATGAAACTGGCGTCTCGGTTACCTGCGCCTCCTCGAAAGCATTGGTCGGTCTGGGTGGATGCCCGAACCGTCTGGTTCCTAATTCGCGTCTGATACAGCCGCGATAAGCGACCGAGACCCATACCGTTCCTCGAATTCAATTACACCGGTATAATCGAAACATCTAATTAAATTCGCTTCCGCGTCAACTCGGCAAAATGACTCGAGATTAGAAATCCGGCGCAATTTTCTATTTACGACTCTGCCCGCTCGCACGACAAAAGAGAAAACCGCTAATCTCGATCGCGTCGAATATATTTTCATTAGCGACACGTAACCCGTGCCATTGTCGAGTTTTGACGAGTTACGCAACCTCCATCGCGGAACAGGAAAAACCAGCGACGAGCGGTACGGGCGGGATGAATTTAACGCCCAGGTGATCACAGACGGCGATATAGAATCCAGTCACGTGACGTCGTTTCACACCCGCGAAATTTGCATCGCTTCCACCAAGTGGAAGTCAGCCAACCGCATTGTCACGCGGATTACAAAATTTTTCTGCAGCTGAATGAAAATCATTTCCGCGATCTCTATTGTCTCGGATCCTGAATAATAATTCGCACGAGTGTAATCTGAGCGCAATTTGTCAGAGTGAACCGAGTTAATTATTTTTGGTAATTAGGTACCGGAATTAGTATTTAATTAACACTAAGCTTACCGATTTTTTTATATTTCCGTTTTTAAAACTGATACGAAAAATATGGTTTAATGTATGAATAAAATATTTACAAACGATTCGAGTTTGATGATTCATTGAAATTAAAAAAATGAACATTTGACCCTAGCTGATTTAGCGTTATAATCAGTAAAAATTTAAAAATAGTCATTGGTTTCATATGATTAGCGACATATGTTCGATTCGAGTGGCCATATACGAATGGCGAATCGTTCGTCACGAAAAGCGGCCTGAATGAGCGGCAAGGGAGGGGGTTGCACGTGCGTGCATAACGGTTCGAGGTGCCAGCTCTCGAGTGGCTACACTTACGCGTCACTCGCGCGAGGTGAGAAGGGAGGTAAGAGAATGAAAAGATAAAACGGAGGG
>NCVS01001528.1:26579-52518 GCA_003055095.1 Goniozus legneri | reverse complement strand
CTTCCGGCCCATTAAAATCGCCAGGGGCCGCGTGAATCGTGCGCGGGAGGCTAATTATTTAAAGGATCAGGGGTTCTCATTTTTTTTTTCTACTAAACGTCAGCTTGGGAGAGAATTCGTGTGACTGGGAATTAAAATCTCGTGATTTTTAGCGATTCTCTTTAATTGCGTGATAATTCATTTCGTAAACATATTACGATGTGCGATCTCGAATACGAGATCCCAAATACGAGTAACTTATCCCTTACCTTATTTGCGCTTGATAGGCAGGACTCGTGTGCTCCGTGTGCGTGGTGAGAAGTTCGGCCGGGCAGGCAGCCATGTCGACCAGGTGATTCGGCGGATCCAACAGGATAACTAAGCCAGGGGTGGCCGGCGAGGGTTGTGAACCAAGTAACGATACGCGCACCCTCTCTCTGCCTTCGCTGAAACATCAAAAGGCAAAACAAACTTTAAATTGAATTCATTTTTATTTTAAACATTGAAAAATTTCAGCCAAGTTTTAAAATGAGATCTCATTACTCCGAGAAATCGAACTTCGATAATTATACTTCTTTATTGGTATTCTCGAAACAACATCTGGAAGAAATATAGGATACCCTCGCCGAAATGCAGCGTTCGCTCGTAAATAGCCAACCACATTTTGCAAGCCGGGTCAATTACCATCTGGACTTTTCCACGATAGCATTTAATGACTCCCACAAGCTTCCGTTTCAGAAATGGATTTGCTGTTTTTAGTGAAAATATTACGTGTTTCATAAACCGAATGATTTTTTTAAATTTATTCAATCCATTACGAACGTCAATAATAATCACGGTATCGAATAAAGTGTCGAGATAACGATGACCTCGCTAATGCACGTACAAGATCAAAGCGGAGCTTATTTATCCAGCCGAAATAATTCTTATCTACCCGTCCGTCAGTCTGCAGCGTAATACGAACTCCCATATGCTTTCCGTTCGAACCATATTTATAAAATAACTCCCCCTCTCTATTTTAATTTTCGAAAAAACAAACAAAATTTTTCATAAATTTCACTTTTATCTGCGAATTAACTCAGAGATAAGCGCTTTAACGAGCCCGAGCCCTGTCGTGACCGATGAAATTGCTCAATTTTCAAACTCCCAGACACTCGAATCTTTTTCGTGGTACGGTCGGTGCGTTAATCAGCGAAAGTAAAGCGCCGACGGGAATTTAAATTGGCGTAATTTCACGAGAAATAAGACGATAGCCAGTGTCACAGATGTCTCGTTCGAGGTTCTCGAAAAATTTTCCCGACAATCTCGCGGTCAACTCAACTTTTTTCGCGGCTCGTTTCAATTGCGTTTCATCAATTGCCATTCTGTGGCCGCTGATATTGAACTCACAATTGATTGCTCTTTTCTCGCGACACGCAGGGCGCCAAATAGACGTGCCGCTGAATACCGAATTATTACGTCATCCGCGTGACACGAGTCGAGCACCCGGAGGTCGTGCGAGTACGCGTGCATAATATAGAACGATACGGTGCGCATCGTGCGTGCGTTTGTATGCGTTATGAGGACACTAGACGCGTCTCCTTCATGCAAATTTAACACGCCCACTCACATTTCACGTTCGCTATTATACGTTATTTTGTAATATCAGGCAATGTATTTAAAAGTAAAAAAAAAAAAAAAATATATAAATAAATATGTTAGATGGATTTTAAGAATAAATCCCGTCTCCCAAGAGCTTTTGATACTTTCTTTGTTGTACGGGTTTTAGTATTATTTTCTATCATGAATGAGCATAAAAACATTTCCAGAGAGACGCATATACGTTATTCTAATTCCCATTATAAATATATCTCGTAAAATTGACGTTAGCATTTAGCGAATATGCAACGTCGTCTCGGTCGAATGTGCGAATTTGTGTCATTATCGCGCTTGATTGCATAACCGAAGACGTCGCGCGTGCCGTGAGTAATTCAAGATTGAATGGCCCGTGTATACACATTGCACGTGCAATGTGTGCTTCGCTGCGCTCGAGAATTTTTTTCGCGAGGTTTACGTCATCAGGGCCGCGCGCTCGACTCCGTAAAAACGAAGCCATTGCGTGCGCGATCGATCGACGAACCGAGTGTGTTTCCGCCAAACGAGATGCACTCATCGGCATGGCATTTTCGAGGACGTACGTATGTTAATGATTTTCGGGACGCTCCGGTGCGAATTTGACTTTCAAATCGGCGATCGACAACGTGTAGGGGGAAGAGCCGACAGTTCCCGTGATGTCATAATTTCTCTCTTTTTCTAGTCGGAGAGGTTGGGGAACGAGATTTCACAACCGCTGTTTAGCAAGTGCAATGTCAATTTCCACCGACTGTATCGACCGCATTCCTCGGAGAGAGGAAAACTCTTTTCCCATTTGTAAAGCGTTTTTATCGACTCCAACTTTTACTTTTGAAACGTCGCTTTTCCTGGTAACCAGTTAGAATTTTTCTTCCTCGTCCACCCTGAAATTTTAGTCAATTTTTATAGCTTCCAACCGGAGCCACGATCGAGCGATTTCATTCCTGAAATCCGATCCATACGCTCGAACTTGGCGAGTTATTTCCGAAAAATCGTCCCGGGCTTCGCGAAATTATACGACGGGCGAGGTTATTTTAGCCCCACGCGTCTCATAAATTACCAACAACGATTGGGGTTGGTACCCGTCGAGAGTGGTAATTTCATCCCCGCGTTGTCCCCGTAGAGGTATGAATTTTTTAAGGACACGCCAAGTGGCTGCTCTTAATGACGTCAGCCCTGTTGTGACCGAATGCCGAGGGAAAAAAAAGAAGCGAAATTCGAAGGTCGGTGTCCAGAAAAGGACAGAGATTGTCGCAATTCTCGCGGATCCACGCACGCTCGCGCAATCGTCCTTCTCCCATCTGCAGGGACTGGCGAAAAGGACAATGTGGTCGGGAAGGGGAGGAGCGAGGGAGGAAAAACCGGTTTTCGGCCACGGCCGTCGGCAGCGAGCTAACCCGGCCGATTGTAAAAAATCGATTTCGGCGATGCAGCTCGCGTGTAAGAGCGATTCCCCATTCAGCCTCTCGTACCGACCCGTTCACTCGACACCTTTATTTTGACAGTTGCGTATCAACCGGCACGGCATATTTTCAGTCGACTATATCCGCGATCGCCAAGTTTATTGAATGAACGCTCGGGACAATTGACTCGGGTCAGATTTCGTAGACCAATCTTTTGAATATTCCTACGGCAAGCCTCTCGATTGCTCGACGTAATTTTTTTATTGAATCACGTCAACGAGGGACAATTGGCGGCTCGTTCGTAGAGAGCACCGCGCGGGAGAAAGGAAGTTTCGAGTACAAGAGGCTATTCTCGTATTTTATAGAATTTGGCAAGGAGACGAAGGCAAAAAAAACACGTACGCGATAAATAAACCGAATCCAATTCGCTCGAGAGAGTTAGCCACTCGTTTAAAATCTCATATCCTACTCTGACTTCATTCTCGCCCCACGGCGTGTCTTCCAAAATTCTATTACGTCTTCCTTACGAGAGCAACCCACGCACGCCTCTGGCACAATCTCAAGTATATAACGTCATCGAACGGGGCAATTAAATTTCACACGGTTATACCGCTACCTAATTCTGTCAATACAGCGCCCAAGGGCCCAAAGAGCGAGCCGATAAAACGCCCAAATTTTCGCTTGTGATTCGGTTATCGACTGGGATCCCATCGTTGATACCGAATATTCAACTCCCGTGTTGTCGTCGTAAAGTTAAAGCACCTACGCGTCCTTGAGTCATGAAAGTGACGTCATCGTCTAACTCGTCTCGCTATTTTTCTTTATTGTTGCGATTGCTGTCCTCGGCACTCGAGAATCGCCGATATACATCGCAGCCATCGAGCACGATAAATAAGCTTCGACCCAGTTGTGGGGGCGTGCACATGGAAAAACTTTGAGTCATCCCGTGCAACGCGCGCGGGTGGCGCGTTTATTTCTGAAACGGCGCGAGGGGGAAAAAAATGCGGGTTATGTCGTCGGCCCGGAGATCGACGAAACTCGTATTTTTCTCAATTCGTTACGTGCGCGGTGATTCGATGAGTCAATAGCTTCGATTTGGATTCCTCGTCTTTTGCTTTCGTACGTGGAGAGTCCTTGGAATTTTCTCCAATTCGCGATCGATTTTATTCGAAATAGCTACTCAATAACGGCGGAACGAAATTAGTCTCTAATCGCGTCTACATGTCTAGCTAACAACGCATCGATCACGTTTCGTTCATCAAAATAGAGTCAATAGCGGCGGTTGTACGCAAAACGAGTGACGTATTTATAGACCCCCCTCGATAGAGTCCCGATTCGCGATTTCTACTCGTTGCTTTTGCAATCGGATAGGCACGCGTGCCGAACCGTCGACCATTCCAAATTCGTATCCAAAATAACGTCGACTTACACGGTAAGTCAATTTACCGCGTGCAATCTATAACTGGACGTTTCGAAGAAAAAATTCCGTCGATAAGTTAAAGTATGAAATAGAACATACCAACAGGGGTTTGCAATATAAAACCTACACTACTCAAAAAAAATTAAGAGGACAGTTATTATTTCCAAATTTCTCAGCTAAAATTGATCATATTCAACCGATAAAGTGATCATTCTAAGATAGATACATATAATTGAAAATGACAAGTATCCCCTTCATTTTTTTGAGAGGTATAATAATTTTGAGAAAATGGGGTTAACGAGCCACAGGAAAATCGTCTTTCTCGTTTACGTGATTTTTCAACACGAGGCAATTAACCTCGAGCCTAGTCGACGTTGAGGAAGAGAGAGTGAGAGGGTGGACGATGTAGACTCGGCGGCGCCTTATATCCACCTCGAGCGGCAGTTCGTCGTTACGGGGGCTCGGGGTGAGGAAGGTTACGCGAGATCGATGTCATTGTTTGCAAATATCACCCCCTTGCCGCGGCTCGTGAGTTCGATTGCCGACTCCGAGTCGGAAAACTGGGTTACTGGCGAAATTTCTCCCTCTAATATTTCCCGCAAAAAAGTTTTCCCCTCCCCTCCCACGCTCGGAAAAACCCGGAGCGTAATTTAATTTTCGGAAAGCCGCGGAGCTGCGATTTCCAATCGGTGTATATATTCACGTAGCTATGTAAACCCGTCAGCGGGTATCTTATCTGAGCGTCTTATCATAGCGGAACATCTATTTGCTCGTACAACAGCTCGGCAAAGTGCGAGATAGCGACGGTATGCTAAGGTTATTCGCATTCTTATTACAATAAACAGAAACGTGGAGAACTCGCTTGATGATTCCGATGTCTGAGAAACCCGATCGATATTTCCAGCTCCCCTTTTTATTATGTTCGGTATGTAAATACCGACCACGCCCATCCGCTATTTTTTTTTTATACTTCTTATTGTTGAATTAACTACTTTCCGACTCGATAACGTACCGAACGGGGGAGGAGGGGCGGAGGTGGAGGAGCCATGGACGGGAAATACGATACCGATCTGCATTTGCGTTTGTATTTCGCGTGCAATTACGCGCGAGACTCTGTTTCTCGCGTTTAATAATAGCAATGACTGGGAGAATAATAATAATGCCGGCAGGTAGTAACAGCTTGTTTATCGAACGAGAGGAGGTTGTCTAGACACTGATGTAGAGTCCAGCGTCAAGCCGGTAGGACGAAGTAGGACTCGTTTTGAGGTTAGAATACCCTACTTGCAACGTTTGTTGCAGCATTGTATTATAAAATTGGATTGAACTTGAGAAATATTGCATCACCGCTCCAAACGAATTCCCAACAGTCATCGCTTGCGAAGTTGTTGCTCTTGGCGTCTACTTTTTTTTTATTCTCCAGTTCTCATGCTAAACAGAAGTATGACTCGTCCGCGAATGCTTTACGTAAATCCTGCAATTTATCACGGCGAACGATAATCGGAATACACGGCACGGTAATAGTTTCAAAGCAATTCACCGAGTTTTGTGTTCGCTTCGGAAATTGCTTATTTCGAAAGTACCATTAAAGAGAGTACCAGTATTCACGAGGCAGAGTTTATTCGCTAATCAGTCTCGTGTCACGAAGGGAAAGAATCGTAATCGATTGTTGTTTCACAGTTTGCGAGCCGCTCGTAATAAATCAACACGAGCCTGATTAATAAAAAGATTGCTGTAGCTGGGCAGACGCAGGCCGGTTCGATATTCTCGCTTGGATAATGTTTCCAACGAATTGACATTTCTCGCGAGAATTTGAAAAGTCTACAGCTTCACTGTGTCAAGATGGCACGTAACTATGGCAACCTTCGAAAACTACGCAATTCTCCTTCCCTCGTTGCCGCTTTTATCGTTCCTTCTCTCTCTTTCTCTTGTATTCTCACCGGTGTTTTCCACTTCGATCCACACCTCCCTTACTTTCTTGGTAACAGATCTCGGCCCTTTTTGCGGAAGCACTAGCCGATCAATGTACTCATTTTGTACCAGTTTTTCGATCCTCCCTAGTCTATTCCATTGTCGTGCGGGCTTTTAAATTCCAATCATAGAACGCCCGAAAATGCTCTCTTTGTTCGCTCACGTATGGAGGGCGAAACCGCGCACGAGATTTCTATACGGAGTTTAGACTTCGAATAGCTGTCTACGAATTTTTATAGATACGTAAACCAATAGTACAATCTGTGGTATTGGAAACTACAACATTCAGCTTTCGTCACACTTTGCTAAATTCATTCTAAAGCGTACGAAAGAGAAAAAAATTGTCTAAGAACTGCTGACACACTACTGACCGATCTCGAAACGCCACGACACTCTACTCGTGCAACGTACAAAAACTAAAGAGAAAGATAAGTCACAAGGCTTACCTGCTCTTCGATTCGCCAAACCGCTCTCCGCTTCTAATCCACACGCACAGAAAAAAAAGTCGAAACAGCCACGAAATCGATCTCTCGTTCACTCCCAGGTAACCGTCTCTCCCCTTTTTGCCTCGGTCAGCCGCCGAGTTTCACCGAAACTGCTCGCGTACGGACTCGCGCGCAAAACTGAACTCGCGAGAGTGAGCAACGGATAGCTCTGCCGAGTCCGTCGTTCGGTTTTTATCGTCGGTACTTCTTATTTTGCTCTCCCGAGAACGAGAGGGGATAGAAGAGGGGGAGAGAAAACGAAAGAGAGAGAGAGAGAAATAATGCGCGCGTGGTTCGTCACAAGGCGTAAAAAGACGCAAGGGTTGCTGGTATACGCCGGACGATGATGCTCGCTGGAACGTCAGGCCTCTGTGTAAATTTTGACACGGACTTACGCACGCGCACCGAAAAAAATTGAGTCACTGTGCGAGCCAGCAATTGACCGATATACACTCAAATTCGGGAACTCACTTGCGAACGAATAACCCAGCGCTCTCGCACGCGTGATACACTCGACACGATTCTCGTTGAGAATTCGCGGAGTCGGACGCAGGAGTCACGAGCTTCTCTCTCTATCTCTCTTTCTCTTTCTCTTTCTCTTTCGCATTTTGCATCGAAACCCACCACGCCTGCGTCTCCTCTCTCTCTCTCTCTCTCGTCTCAACCCCCCTCTACCGTCGACGGTTTGTCAGCCGTTTCGAGCCAGCAGAACCGACCGAGTTGACTCTACCGCCATCTGACAGTTCAAGAGTAAATTATTGATATTGAATGATACGTGAACCATTGAGGGGTATAACAGTTGACAGTTTGTTCCTGCCGTTGAAAATTAGTAAACAATTTCAGGGTGGCCACAATAATGATTTCAAAATTCCCTGATAATTCCCGATTTTCCAGCACAATTAGTTAAATTTTCCCCTGATTTATGCATTGTTCTACATTGTCGGAATATTTGAACATATTTTGATGAAAATAAAAAATAAATGAAGATATTACGTTCAATAAAATAATTTTATTATAACACGAAATGATAAGTACGAACATAACTTCTAACATAAAATTACATGAAATAATTAATGTTATAACTAATAACAATTTAGTCTTCCGCGATTAAATCATTGAAGATGTCTTTCCTGATCCTCAATGGCTTAAATCTCAGCTAAAAGTTTAACTTTTTTTGAAGCTAATTCTTTTTTTTCATTTGCCACTCGTTTTTTTTAAACCGTCAAATTTATTTACTGTAGCTCTTTTTTTCGGCGTTCAGTTTCTTCTGAATATTTGGAACGCGAATTTCGGTAAGAATTTATCAATGATTTTGGAATTTCGACATTCGAAACATCCCCATTCGTTTCATTTGAGATACAATCGTAAATTAACCGTTGGGCAATTAATGTTTCATTTTTCATATTGTCAACCAAACACTCCGAATTTACCGAAAAACCTCTTTCAATATTAGCGTTTCCGTGTGATAAGACCATTACTATCTTCATCAGTCTTCTCAACGATTCTGGATCACGGTGTGCAAAAGTTAATTCATTCCAGAAATGATCGAGACGTTTGTTTGCTCGTGAATAACTGTTTAAATGTTGTTCTGCCGAAGGTTGAGAGCACAAATTGTTAAAATCTCGAATAATTTCATCAGCTGCATTACCAGTAATCCAATTATTTTCATGTAAAATAGTAAGAAGACTTTTCAATCTCCTACTTCTCACTTCGGGATAATGCACAAGACTTGGATGAAAACATGAAACCGCTTTGGTCAGCTTGTATAATAAGGGTGATCGCGTCAACAATTTCTCTGTAAAATCTTTTAAAGCAGTGGTGGCATTTTTACGAAATTGTAATATCATAAGATCAGTAATATTTTTTTTTTATTTTTTAATTCTTTAATAGCTTTATCAGTACCAAATCCCAATTCGATTTGACTATATGGAAGTAAATTGTCTTCATCAGTCAAATCTATATTTGATAAAGTTCCAACAGATTTTAGTACATCTGCTTTGACAAATCTTTACATTATATTTTGAAGAACTGTTACTAAACAGCTGTGCAAGAATGGTGTCGTAGGAGCGTCTGTCTGAAATTCTTTTAAAAATGGTTGTGATTCAGCTGCTAATGTTCGAAAGAATTCAAGTTTTGCTATCAGTAAAGGATCTGAAAGTGACTCAGTTAAAATTTTATAACTGGCACTAATTGGTTCCTTTTTATCACGCTGTAAACCTTCAATCATTTTTTTTTTAGACTCGGTATAATTTCGATAGTATGAGTAGCAATACTATCATTTTCGATCCAACGGATTGTGCAAAATTTTTTGGGGTAAAGAATCGAACCAGAGTATTCTGTCAATTGTGCACGACGAATCGGTACATCTTTAAACAGGTAATAAATTGAACTGAAAAATTGGATAATATTCCAATTAGTGGCATGAATTCCACATTTGAATGCACAATGCATGTTATGTAAACCACAACTGCCCATATTAATTATTATGGGATCATTAATATCATTAGTTGTTTGCAGCTCAGATTTTAATTCTCTAAAGAATTTATGATTAACATTTGGACCATCCATTGAAATTTGTAGAATTTTGTTGAGGCGTATAAGAGGAGAAAGCGTTTTCTTGAACGAAAGAAGAAGATCGGAAGCCCTTGTGCGACGAAGAAAAGCAGATGTTAAATATCGTGTACAAACTTCATTTTTTTCAACATTCCAGAATCTGATATTTATGTCCATTCGAGTTTCTTGAGAAATTTTTTTTAGTGATTCATCGAATCCAATAACAAAATAATCACAAAACATTATGGACTCCATCAATTTATTTTTATAACAAGGAGCGATCCCAAAAAGAATTGAGTAACTAATTTTGGTTCGCTGTAGTTTTAGTCTTGTAGCGATTTGACTATCGCTGAACATTTTTTTAAATAACTTCACGTCACTCACAGCTGAGCGCATTGATTTGTGAGTCATCAATGTTTGAATACACCAGAGTATTTCTGCACGAGTTACTTCCTCTTTGAGAAGAAAGGAATTAAAATTGTTTTCTGAAGCCCGAATTAATGGTTTATTTTCTTTATTTATAGTAGGATTAGAAATAATCAATTTCCCAGATGAACCAGGATTAGGTGCATCCTTTTGTTTCGGGTGAGCTAGAAAGCTTTGAATAGAAGTGCTAGTTTGAAGATTTTTAAATTTACTTATATGTTTCAATCCTTTAGCATGACTTTCGACAGCTGTTTTACCCATATTGCTCAGAGAAAATGTAATATTGCAAAGCTTGCATTTTGCACTCTTAGGATCATTCTTAACTTCTTCTAACCATAGCTTAAAATTAGGGTCAATCAACCAATTACTTTGGAAATGCGCTGTCATGTTAATGCAATGATCTAAACTTCGAAAGAAAAAAAAAGATAATATCTAATAATTCAATATTTGTATAGTCAAATAAAATCAAATTAGTAATGACTACTATATTAATAAAAATAATAATTAATATTTTAGCAATTAATTCACAGCCAATAAGTGATCGAGATTAATCATCTTATAAATATTGTAATGTGTGTGTGCGTGAGCGAGAGAGAGAGAGAGCGTGTGTGTGTATGTATTGTTACGCGTGATTGCGCGTACCGCTTGACCGCCTGTAGATGTACAGAGGCTCAAGTTAAAATTCAAACGAGACAGTTATGAGTGAAATAAAGAGAAGACAACACCGAAATTGAGTCGAGTCATTTGGAAGCCCGTCAACCGTCCGAATTAATTGAAAGTTGATTAACTAACAATATTAAAAAGATTTTTAATTCAAAAAATTATAACAAAAACAGCTTTAATTGATGAATAGTTAAAAAAATATTTTCATTTTTATGAATATATTATTATGGATAAAAATGTGTGTGAAGAAGAATTAAACTTTAAGATACACAAAAAGATTTATAATAGTTAATAATTTTTTTAACATCCAATCTTAATCATGAATATGAAAGAACAATAATTAAAATCGTGAAAATAAAAAAAAACTCACCGTTTAATGCATAATGATAATTAAAAATACTTAAAAAGTATCACTCCTAAATTCACTGTGATCGAGTGTACGCATTCGTAAATAACACGAAATTACACGAGAAACGAAATGGCTATATCGCATCATATAGGGAGCAAACTAAACTGTCCTCCAGTAGCAGGCTATGTTTTGTATATTTTGTAAACAGATCAGTACTCTCAGAACCATATAAGAGCGTAAACCTTGGCAGTCCCAAATTAAGGGAAAAGTAATAAAATACAATAACTAGAATAAATTGAAAATATTTGATCCAAAGAAATGCATCTGCATTTTTTGTTGGATAAAATTTCTTTAAAATATCAAATAGGGAAGAAGGACATTGCAAGAAAATAATACAGTAACGGTAATTACACTATTAGTGCGCAATGTAGGTGATTCGCAAACGAGCGGAGAGGACACATAAGCATTGCACAAATATCGTACAATATTTTTCCATTCTGCCTATGATTGTGGGCACAGTTTGAATTTGGGAATTGCTTACGCAGAGGACTACAGCCACCCCACTGAGATGAGCTTACATTCGCTCATCTCGGCGGGGATGAATTTTTCTTGATTAAATTCTATGATCTTTCTTAAACTTCTCTGATATTTCCATGATATTTCCCGGTTGCATTAAATTCCCTGATAATTCCCGATTTACCCGACGATTTTCCCGGTCTTGTGGCCACCCCGAATTTTTAAAAACAGATTGCCAAAACATATTTTACCGCTGCCGGGTGTTTACGGTCATACTTTTTCTAGCGCACGGTTCGTTTAGGCCTCGAAGTCGGAGAATCGACTTCCCGATTTACCCGATTTTCCCGGTCTTGTGGCCACCCCGAATTTTTAAAGAGGAATTTCTGACGAAAGATTGCAATAATTGTTACCGCTGCCGGGTGTTTACGCTCATACTTTTTCTAGCACACGGTTCGTTTAGGCTTCAAAGTCGGAGAATCGATGTCCAGCTCTTCACGATTATTCTGATCGAGCTCTCGACACGTAAAGGCGTACTGTACTCTGCACCTTCTACTTATCATTGAAAACGATAAATGTTCGATATGAGCGGTGTGAGCTGTGAAAGCGTAATGTATACGTGCGTGTGTGTGGAGCGTGTTGAGCTGGTCACGGATGAGGACTCGCGGATAACGGACGAAGTCCATTTAGTTTGGAGTAGTCAGATTGATTTTTGGAAAAAGAGACAAATAAAAAAACAAACTGTGTGGGGATTCCACACTTTTTTTATTCCAAATTCATATAGAACGCGTTAAAATGAGCCTGTATACCAATTTTCAACCAATTCCAAGTTGGAATACAACTCTATTTTAAAAACAAGGAATGATGCCATTTTCAACATTAATGAAAGAAATAGCACAGAAGCGCAATAAAAATATTTGTTATAAATGCGGCAACGTAACAACCAAACATCTATTTAACTCTCTAACACAATTTTTTCTTCTTCGCAATATGAACAAGTTGCAGAATTAACATCAATAATAAATTTCAACGAACTGGGTCGACACCGTCTAATTGTGGAGTTAGGACCTTCACTACATAAATTCCTTTGTGAGAAAACCAAATCTGATTGGGATGGAGCGTTTAACATACTGCAAGTTCCTAAAGATATGAACCAAGAAAAAGAATAATTTCTTAAATTAAATTCGAGTCAAGTTAATGCTCGAATACTCAGAGAGAATAAGAAGTTAATTAAATAATAGCTTTTATCATAGTTGAGCAGATATAAAGTTGCACTAAAGTAAATGAGTGTAGAACTAAGAGCAGAACAAAAGCATGTTAGTACCGTACGGCAGTTCGAACAGAGTAAGCGTTAAACAGCAGAGCTCCAGCTCTCTGAGCTCGAAGCCGAACAATCCCGTGAGATAGAAGGAGTCCGCGTACAAACACCAGGCAGCGGCAATGGGAGCTACGAAGAACGCACTAACAACAGCGGCAACGAGCGTTAGAATACACATACGCACTACTACATGCGTGTAATGTTATGAACTATAGTTGAATATGGAAAAAGTGTTGTATATGAGTAAGCTTGACGATTAAATGGAATTTCGGAGAAAAATATTCCTCTGATAATATATTTAATTTCAGGAATTATATATTTAAATTAATAGAAAAAATATATGGAAAAATTAATATTCGCTAAACAGTAGAACTACCTTGATTTTTCGAAATTACAGAAGAGATTTAAAAAGTTTCAACCATGGAATTCCTTTAAAAGGATTCGAAATAAATCGAACTACGAGCGAGATCAGTTGAAAATCGAGAAACCTTCAAATAATTAATTGAACAACAGCTATAACAGTTTGACAAATGTTAATCGTTAAATTATGCAAATTAATGTATTGGAGCACATACTCGAAATAAAATTCGGAAAAATCGCAAAGACAAAATATTCGTAAATTCCCTCTTCACTGTTCCTTTCCCACATGGACAAATTTTCGCATGGGACACCCAACACTCTCATTTCGCGCTCCGTTGGACACATTGCTCAACTGGGCGTAACATCGTAGAGATGCGGATATTCGATATACGAGTGCGTTATTCGATATGTCGTTTCTCGTCGAGAGAGCCACACGGCAGCCGTATAGGACGTTATGAAATTGTATTTGCAAGAGTAAAATTAATTTAACGTAGCGTTCAAATCGAAACGAGCAATGCTCCAGGGGAAGATAAGATGAGAAATTCATAAATAGTTATCTATCCTCGGGAAGGACTAGACCTTCGATTTTTCAGTGAGAAATTTCGTGAGAATCGAGAAGGAATTTCGAACGAGTTTATTTTTATTTTAGTTATTTTTCCGACCCGGTTCCATTAACCCATATTAGCCAACACCAGAGTTTGCTTTTCTACGTTTTAACGATCGTCGATTTTACGCGCCTCGATTGCCACGAACCAGCCCCTTTGCATCGCTCTCGAGTGAGCGTTATTTTCGGTGCAAGGTGTGTCCGATGGCTCGTGTTCCTTCACGAAGGGCGACACGCACTTGCGTGGGCGGTATGCCGCCCTTTCCGTTAATATTTTCTCAGTATCTCGGTTAATAATAGAACGGTGGAAGGTACTCACTCGGTGTCAGGCACGGGTATCATCGGTGGTGGTAAGCGGCCGTTGTGGTCCAAAAAATGGTTGTTCTCGGGCTCCTCCTGGACCGGAGTTTCGTAAACGAGTGTCTCCACCATGGATCCTTTGCTCGAGCCAAAAGATACCCTAAAAAAAGATATCACCTTCGATCATCGATGGAATTTTCACGTGGCTAAAATAAATCGCCGTAAACCTCAATTTCCTATCGCGTGATTCGATGCATCTGGCTAGACGTAACCGCATGAGACGGTTCGCAGCGCGAATCGTGATATATATTTATATTCGTATCGAAATCGTAATCTCGTGATCGGTGTATCGCATTACCGATGCAATCGAGATCTCGCGCAAAATTATTCGCGTCCGCGACAGTCGTGGAAAGGACATTCTCTTCATTTTAAAAGGGGTATAATTTCGAAGGAGATTTCGGAGGATAATAACGAGACCTCGGGTATTTCGATATTACCCGCTCACGGTTCCCAAGGTCGCCCGGTAATGTCGAGGTGGGAAAAACACGACGCGTGGAAAATTGGTTCTGATCCTCGCTACGTGAATTATCTGTACCGTGCTGCCACCGCACGAGCGATATTGTCGGCCGACTGGCGTTCAAACTAACCACGAGATCGCGTGTTCTCGTCCTCGCTGGTGTTTTACCAGCTACTAACAGCAATTCACGCATCGCTCGTGAACTTATCCATTCATTCTCGCCAGATCATTCGTTTTTCCTAACATCTCTCGTATCGTATCGGTGCGGCTTGTTTCGATAACGCGGAGTAGCCTGTACTCGTTCACGAGTGGCCACTTAATCACAATTGCCGAACTGCGATAGGCGATAAAAAAATAGTAAGCCCCTCGCCGAGCGGATAAATGTCAAAGGAATGGAATATACCGTGACAATTGTAAAGAAAATGTCATTCCGGTAAACGCTGTTGATTAGTTTCATGACATTTCGTACAGGAATGAATCACCGCTTCTTTTTTCGTAACAATTAAAAACCAATTTGAACGATACATCTAAATTGCAGTCGTTTGTACCTCAATAATTGCGTAATCGTTCCCGCGAGTAAGAACAAAAAGCTGTTTCGGCCGAGAATGCGAGTTCCGTTTGCGTGAGAATACGCGAAGAATTCGTTCGATGTCGTTAATGGTGCGCGAAGAATTTTAATACGATTTTTTATTTCTTTCCAGAAGCTTCAGTTTTCAAATAACATTTTACCGTCATTCGAACAAAGCGTCGTGCCCTACTGATTTTCATTTTCATATTCGAATTTAATTAGAATTTGATAATTAATTTGCCGGCCATTCGTGATACCGGGAGGGACTATGAACTTTCGTGTGCTTCCTCCGCGGTTTGCCCTCGGCGAACCCTTCGCCTCCCGCTCCCCCGCCCCTCGTCCTTGTTCTACTCCACTTTGCGCCCCATGTACATAACACTGCAATCTACTTGCGCACCGTACACTCTCCATCTCGTTCCGATTTTCGCGTCGCGCGAGGACGGCGCACAAAAGCGGTGGAGGGACCGTCTCGCCGAACGCTGCGAAAATGAAAGCGAGAACGAGCCGACTGAAAGAATCCAGGCGTGGATTAATTATGGACCACTTGAGTCGAGAAAAAAATTCGAATCAAAGGAGAACTCTGAATATAGCTAATTTGAAAATCTGCACGAACGCACTCGTGTTAACGTAATTTCGATTCGTGTAAGATCGATCGGATTTTTTTCTCCAATGTGCACTACAAACGCGAGCTCGTGAAATAAAAATTTAGCGTCCGCTGGGTACGGCAATTTTTTCCCAGCAGAAACACGCGGCTGGAATTCACTCGGGACAGTGAATAATGCGGTCTCGAATTTCGCACGAAATTTATACACCCGGTATCTATCTCTTGAGAGACTTTTCAACCGAATTTGAAAATTCTCCTCGTTAGGGACGTCTGCTGCGCCGATTTATCGCTGCTCGAATCCGAATTTATTAGCTTCGGAGAAATGACGAGGACGAGTACATCTCGCGAGCGGATAAAAAAGGTACGAACGAGTCGTGGGTGATTTGGCTCAACGAGAGAGGCCACCACCTGCATCTCGAGCACGGGATAGACGGCGATGTAGACGCGACTGGAGTGACGCGAAAAAGAGGCTGAGAGAAAAGTCGTAAGAGGGTCCGGCACCTGGGTCGTGGGGTTGGGGTGGGTCGGGGTCGAGGCCGTCCAGCTTTCCCGATCGATCTGACCTAAACCTCTCTCTCTCTCTCTCTCTCTCTCTCTCTCTCTCTCTCTCTCTCCCTCTCTCTCTATCTCTTCGTGTATACTATATGTTTTCGCTAGGCCGTTATCCAGGTGCACCGTGGGTGAATCCATACGTTACTCTGCGCAATATCGTACGTGCACCGAACGATACAAGCGGATTGCTTCCCGATACTCGTTACTGTACTTCCGGCGATCAAATATTAATTAACCATTCGTCTTTACCTACGCAATTTAACGTTCTACAGCAGACTCGAAACTAAACGTTAAAAATCTGTTTTAATTACACGCTCGTGTTAGGCGCTAACTTAAAACCCGATGTCTTACAGTAGCGCGGAATTAATTAACTGCTCGTAAATGGCGACAGCGAGCACTAAAATGAAATTAATTAGCTACACATACGGCTCGGTAGCGTAAAATCGAATCTGCGAGATAACGATTGTACGCCCTTTGGAGCGGAATGGAGTTATAACTTTTTATTTTTTGGGACTCGAAGTTTTACGCGGATCAAAACTATTACAATATCGAGTAAACAATGAATCTGTTATATTCGCGAGGGAGCGGAATCGATACGACGTCACAGGCTGAGACGACACTTGTATTCTTGTACAACGCGAGTATAGAGTAATTAGTTTATCGAGCGAGCTCCTTGCTCGCTCAATTACCGTAATCGATTTCTCGAATCCCCTACGTGGCTCCCAGAACAAGGAATTCCGCGATCATGCGTATACGCGAACGCGCTAAGCGAGGGTGTTTGTCGTCGGCTCGCGTTGACGCGAGCCGAGCGCGACGTGTGCGAATCTCGTAACGAATTCATACAAACTCGACGAACGCTAAATGAAGTTCGAGCGGTAAAAAGATTAATCAACGTGAGAAATTTCCTCGCTTTACTGCAATTTTTAAGGACTCGGCTGAATCAGCAATTGACATGGAAATTCCCGTGCGCGAAAATAGAATTCTATCGTACACGAGATCGTTCCGACTGTATTGTGTATGCGAGACGTAGGATGTACTCGTATTAAGCCGACAGGGCGCGTGGGTAGATGACGAAAAGTTTACACGCGGTCGTTTCGACGAATGCATTCGCGATCGTTACCGAACGGAGATACTAATTCGCTCGGTGAAAGATATATTTTTCTTCGTATAGATTTATTTGTCGTATTACTTCAAACGAGAATCACGGCTCGATAAAAAATTCCGAGAATAAGCGAGGTAATTTGCATTTAAATTGCGCGAGCGAGTAAGCTCGGCCGTACAAAAAATAATTTATATAGGACACGTCCCACTGTGACCTATCCTTGTTCTAACGCGAGCGTCGTAAAATCCTCGACGAGCCGAGGAAAAGCAGCGACGCCGTCCATCCAAGTTGACCGTGCGTTAACATCCTCGCGTAAACCGCCCCGACCGTGCGAGATTGCGCGGTTCGCCTACGTGACGGACTGGCGGCGAGAAGCGCGCCGCTGCGGAAGTAAAAAATGGGCGAGCACACGTCTCTCCTTCCGACGACAAGAAAAAACAGCAACATCGACGTTTACACGTGTACTCGTGGTAAGACGCGTAGGCATCTCGCTATAAAACGGCCAATGCTGGACATAAATCTCGAACATTGTGCAATGCAGTCCGAGAATCCACTCCGAATTGTTATTAACCTTGGATTTTTACAAGGTAAACCATTCAGTGGTGATTATACTGAGAATAGACCTCTGCGTGAAAAAGAAATAGGCCTGACCATTTTAGAATTTTGGAGGAATTGTTTCGCAAAGTTTGTTTCGTTCAAACAAAATTTTAGAATTTAAGTAGTACAAACATACATTTTTTTTATATAAATATAACGATTTGAATATTGTACTGAGTATTGTTTTATAATATGTTTTTCGCAGAAACAAATATTTATTTGCATGAATTTATTTTGTACTAATGGTAGGTATAAGAATTAAAAACTTATTGAAATCAATTATTTCATCGAAACAATACGATACATTTACTGTCACTCTGAAACCATATGTTTCGCTCATATAAAACATATGAACCGATGACCATCATGGCGTTCAAACTATTAAACGGTAATTTTATTCACTGAAGAATATTTGTTTCGCGTAAGCAAATATTAGTCAAACATATGGTCAAAGCAATTATCGGTTGCCAACTGTTCATGGTCCGAAGAAGCCTTTTTTTATGCAATAAAAATAAAACTCCTAGCTGTACATCTCCGGAAGAACGAATACAAAATTTTTCATTTCACTTTGAAATTATTCGATTATCCGGAGAGCAAAACATCAATATCGTCAAATGCACCTTCGGGCTGCACTTTACAGAGAATATGACGTCTAACTGTAAAAGCGGGGCTATCAAACTCGACCGTGACCTATCCCACATACGCGTGTGTCGTAAAAGATTCGCTTGCGCGCCCGCGAGAGATGCCAAACCAGATGACGTTTCGTTCTTTCCTCCCTCTCTCTCTCTCTCTCTCTCTCTTTAGTTTCACACTGCAGATCCTGAACGTGCGTGCGCGATTTCGCTCGGGCCGGCTAATGCAACGCAAATTCGAACCGCACGTTTTGCGCGAGCGGCTCGTATAATACCGTTTTGTAATGTAATTGAGGGTCTGTCGCGCGTTATATCGCGGCGGTTGAATCGCGAAGAGGCGGAATAGATCGGGATCGATGCCGATCGCGGGCCACGGAAGAGCAGCGATTACAGATAAGAACTGCGATTGTAATTACACAGTAGGAATAACGTTAACTCCTGCAATAATTCCAATTCGCGGTGTAGTATACGCCTTCGGGTGATTGCCAGCGAGCGGAACTTTCATCTCGAATGGTTTTCAACGCAATCTAGAGGAATTTCGCGGTGCGGTTATATACCGCTCGGGAATCTTTTTCGCTCGTCTAAAAATAATGTATCGCGTATTTCAATGCGTATTTTTTTCGAATGAAAATAGAATCATATTTCTAGTGCGGAGACGTCAATAGAAAATAGTGATTTATCATAGCGAAAATATAAAAAACACAAAGTGCAAAAATAAGATCTTGCATAATGACGAGACAGAGAATTCCGAAGTTCACGTCGATTCTGAAATTGTCGTCTAGCTTACGAAACAGTCGTAACGCGCAATAACTCGAATCCGAAATAACGATAATCTGGTGCAAGACGTTTACGAAGGCGCGGCCTTGACAATGAACGAGACGAATATCCAACCATGCGCGCACTTATATTTTCAGCGTTCGAAAACACGAGAACGTTCGCGCTATATGACCCGATGCATGAGATCGGAAACAGATGCCAAGTTTTATTGACGGCGATTGCGCATTCGATGAGGAACGAGTCGGTAATCGAACCACTAGAGATCTTTCGGCTTTGTTTGTTCTCCCAAGTGGAAGAATACTGATGGTAAAATGCAAATAAAAAAGCTTGCATCATACTCACAATATTAGCACACAATGTGAAAGAATTGAATTTTTCTATAGAGCTTCATTTGCAACTTACACAAGTTCAACAGCCTTTTACTTATTGAATATTTTCCTTAAATTTTTAGTTACTAAAATGAACTTCTGAAATTATAATTGAAATTTCGTACTCACCTTTTGAGGCTCGCGTGCTTCGCACCGTTGAGGATTTTGTTCTTGCGCTCGCTGCCTGCTGTACTTGCGACGCTGTCGATGCTGTAGAGACTCTCGTCCTTGGTGACCCTCGAACCACTGTGCAACGTCGATTTTTTCGCGAAAGTACCATTGTGAATGGGGCTATCGGCGGTTTGCCGGTTATCGACGCGAGTCGACACGATCATCGTCTTGTTATTGTCGAGCTCGACGTGCCTCTTCGGCGAGCTGTTTACCGTTGTCGTTGTACTCGTCGTCGTTCTGCGCGTAGCGCTCTGGACCCTCGCGGGTCGGCAGTTCGCGTGGCCCGGCTCACCGTGCGGTGGCTTCTCCTCCGTCGGCAGCATGTACGACAACATCGTTAATCTCGACTCCGCCTGCGACAAACGAGCCACCTTGTCACGCAACTTTTTCTCCTCCCCGACATCATTTTATAAATTTAACTATCTTAAAATTCTATTTTAATGAATTTCAGTCCGATATAGAACTCATCGAAAACTTTTGATCCCGTTTAGCATTCCACGGTGGTTGCAAAGGGGTAAATACGGTCTGAGTGCACTCGAGCGGTTCACTCGCGTCTATCCATTATCTTTCGCACGCAGGGTACCAGGCCCGGCTACTTGTTGGTTCCTCTCGATTCTCTCCTCTCTCGCTCTTCGTTTGCTTCTCTCGCTCCCGTCAAGATCGGCCAATGAGATTAATAAGCGCGTACGGTATATATCGAGTTCGTCAATTGCGGCTAATTGAAACGCCGAGGAGCGCGAACGGGTCGAAAACGAAAATATCGCTCGCGGATTTCTCATCGAAAATTACACAGGTCGCGTAAATTCCGTCTATCCTACTGTAACGATGCACTAAAGTCGCGAGAATTTGTAGGCAAGTTCTAAATTCACGATCGCGCTGCATTTCCCTCCCACTCGTCCGATTTTAGATCCCCCCGTGGAACGAATGTATACACCTATTTTACGACTGTGCACGATTTTCTTGGAATTTTTCCTCCATATAAACTAAGTTATGCCGTTTGGTATGACAATAAATAAACTCGAACGACGTTAGATCAAGGTCGAGCAATTGTAATGTGATAAAAAAGTTTTTCGCGTTCCTATTCACGTATATTCCGCAGGTCCGATGATAAATGAACGTACCAACAGAAAATAAGAGGAAAACAGAGAAACGCGAGAGACTCATCGCGTCAGTCCGTGTTTGTCTACACCCACGCGTCTCGTCACGCTCGCTCGTTACCGCTATAATACCAGCGGTGTGTAGAAGCTCGAGCACGAAGAGCGAAGAAGAAGCGTCGACTAGTCGAGCGGACCCGGTAGAGCAAAAGAAAAGTCACCGCTCGTAGCTAAACTCGTTCGGCTCGGTTGTCGATTAGCGGCGGCTAATAAATTCCAATCAAACAATTAACAGTACAGGTTGTCCGGCATTGGCCGGTTCGATCCGCGTATTCCACGACAAACATTCTCGCGTTTGACGTTTTCCTCTTCCGTTTGTTTTTGCCTCGCGCGCGTGCAAATAAGTGGCAGGTGCGAGAGAGCATCGTTCGCGCTTCGAGCCCGCGCGGTACGCAGTAGTACCGTCCGATTCGTAGCCAGGCCGGTACCGCTCCGCCTGCGACTCTTCCCACGTGAATAAAACTCGAGCATGCCCCGGCAATTGCGCTGCGAGAAAACAACTCCCTCGTTTTCCACCCCTCCGCGCGCGCGCGCGCGCGCGCGTTTTTTCCCTCTCGCGGGAGAGTCCTCGTTTTTCGCTTTCATCGACAAAACTCACGCGTCATTGTCAGGGGCGGTTTCCGTTCGCGTTTCGCGTCGACTGATTGCATTCGAGGGGGTTCGTCGACTTCGAAACGATTATTTTTTTTTACGACCTCTCTTCGCCTCCCTAACTCGACTTCCTCGATCCCGTGATATATCGTAACGAGAATTTCCATGGAATAATTCATACGCGCGAAACGAGAGTTCGTCGACGCAGGAAATTTCTCAATTCCGAACCCGATTATTTACTAATTGAGACATCGCGTGACTGTACGTATTTTTTTTTTCTTCGCTAAACGTCTCGGTTAAAAACGAACGAATTTAGGTGGGTGTATCGGGGTCGTTAACGAGATGTGTAATTTTCAACGCTATTAATTCGTCACGGTGAGGTACTCACCGCTTGCCTGAGCAGCTCTTGAACCTTTATCAATTATCGTATCGTCATCGAGCAACGACATCGGGAGCGTCTGCAAAAATAGAGAGAAATATTTCGAATTAATGTACAAATCCAGAGAGAAATTTCTTTCGACGAGTCGCGGTAAATTCACGCCGAGTTATTCGGTAATATCCAGCGTGCCGGTGTTTACGTCTAGACTCGCGAACTACATGACGACTGAACCACGGAACGCTAAGTCTGAAACAAAAGAAGGGAGCGAAAGAGACGAAGAGAGAGAGAGAGAGAAAGAGAGAGAGAGAGAGAGAGAGAGAAAACACGCGTTCTATTACACGAGCGTCAAACGAGAACAAGCTACGCGAGTCTCGACGTTCTACTCAATGACGAAACGCGCACGAGACGATCTCGACGCTTGAATAGGCTAACCTTCTTTTTCTTTCTCTCTCTCATTTTTCCATGTTTTTTTCTTCCTCTCCTCTCGCTCCGTATCTTTCACCTCGACGCGGAAGAGAGAACCCTTCTCTCGTCTATGCAAACGCGTGAGAATCCACGTGGTTGGGGTCAATGACACGACACACCTGTCCCCGCTTCATCATCTTACAGCGCTGTCCCTCTCCGCATCTTTCTCCCCCAGCATCGCGGAAAATCGCGCGGAAAAATCATTGCGACGCGAGATCTCGGTACACTCGCGCCATTTTGAAAATTAATTCCAAGCGGAGTTTTTATGGTACCGAAATATTACATCAGAGCGCGTAGGGGGAAGCGGGAATTTGCGTAATGTTTGCCTATATTGCGCATGGAGTCGCAATTGAGAAAGTCTTGCGTGGCGCGATAAAGTGACAATTACTCGCTTATTGTCGACATTGTGAGTCATACTCGCTATGTCAAGGTCGCGTCGATGGTCGCGCCCGCGTATTTCAAGAAAAATCCCACGATGATACCATGACGTCAATATGAAAATAGACACGAGTATCTATGTTGAAAAAATCAGGGAAGAGCCAAGGAGAATTTTCGAAAAATTCACGTACTTGATATGATATCTAGTAGTATAGATCGTGTTTTTGACTTTTTTAGTTAATCTTTACTGTTCGTCTATCGTGGTTGGTCATCATATAATAAATGCGTAAATGAATTAAATAACAAAACATTAGTTTATTAAAAATGTATCAATTAAATAATCCGAAAGGTCCACGACTCCTTGTGAAACATCAAGTGCACACAGTATACTACACAGTATTCAGGTATGTATAGTAAGTAACTACATATTTTTAAGAAATTTTTTTTTAAATGAAACTAAATGCCGAATTAAAATTCATCAACCTACTTGGTTCGCTCTATTTCCAGAAAACTAAATATCGAAGAGAGCGCGTAATTAGGAGATGAAACAAACGCCGTTATTAAAGCGCCTGGTGGACTTTTAAAGAGTTACGAGAGTCGCTCGTGATCGCTCTTCGGTTGGGGCTCACCGGGGGCACTAAATTGATAAATTTGCATGCACCGACGTTCTCGGGAGACGAAAAGAGGGACGGAGGGGGAGCGAGAGGGGGAGTCCCGGCGCGACAACCCACGCGCGTTCGTTTCGCGCCGCAGAAACTTTACGATCGGCGTGCGGGCGCGAATCGCAAAAATATTTCAACCGCTGCATTATATTACGATCTTCGGGTGTATTGTATTTCGGTGGGCGATTATAACCGCTCGCGATTGTACGGATTCACCCACGCGTGCACGCTCGTAGGCAAGGTCGACTCGACGTTTCGTTCGGAACGATTGTTCGAATTTTTCTGGTCTGTTTTGCCATTTCATTGTACACGGGGTTGTTTATACCGCGGTAATAATACGATTACCGTCAAGAACTGTATTAAAAGATTGGCCTATATTCTTTTTTCGCGACACAATTCTATTCCGTTTCGACGAAGCGCGTCATCGGGTACGCGCGATCGCGCCAAGCGATACGACACCAGACATAACAGCATTATATTCTGAAACTGATTATTTCTAACGAGATTAACGTCGCGTCGCGCACACCCACGCCGTGAAAGCAGTGGGCAAGGTCAAGGCACGCGAGCGAATTCGCTCGAGTCATCCAGTGAACTAGCGCTAAATTCGCTCGCTCTTTTTCGACTTCGAGCTCTTATTTTCCTATTAAATATTTATCGTCGGAGATAAAATATCATGCGATTCGTTCGGCGTTATAACTCAAATTTATGGCACGCTTGTAATTTCATTAAAGCATTTTTTCTGACCTCCGATGTATGAAGGATCCACATCTAAAATCTTCCGAGCGCTGCGTAAATCATTCCGGAGACATAATTAGCTTCCCGAGGCTCTCCTCATGCGAATAATTATGAAAATTGGTTATTTTAATGTAATATAGAGGAAGATAACTGCGTTGGGCTATTTGTAACCCACAAATGCGGAGAACAACGATTCGAATGATTATTTTTCTTCCCGTGATTCATGATCTAATGAACAATCTCTTCTGCAACTTTTGAATTGCTCAAAAGTGAAACGACGAGACCGACTATCGTAAAATTCATCCGATCGAGTGCACTCTCGACTCGAAAACACTCTTCCAAGGTCACGGTACGTAAACTTCCACCGATATGAAAATTTCACGAGCACTGTGCGCACGGGCTTATCGATTGCGAATGACATTACCATAACATTTACATTGTAGCAGTGACTCTACAAGAACGGAGCACGCAAGCTCCGCGTGCAACGAAAATTTTATCCTGAACACATTTCTCTAATTCCTCTCTAAATTTTTTCATTTTAACTAAATTCTTCCAATTTTTATATCCACACTCAGAATCGAGAACTCATTTGTGTGCGCTCATCCGTAGCCACGTGCAGACTCGCATTCTTACCGATGAAGAATGAAAATTGCTTTCCGTTCGGCTGGGTCCTCTCCGACTCGATATAACCAGACCAGACGTACTAATTATTCCGGATATATTTGGAAAAAAAGATCAAAAGAAAATTTTCTCGCGCTCTAATTCGGGATCGGAGAGTCGGGAGATTTCAAAATTCTGCTCTTCCGTTCTCTCGAAATTCCTCCAAGAGAGGACTTCGTTGTCGTGGACTCTAATTGCTCTATGTCATGCTAATTGAACGCGAAACGTCCATTCACGCGTAGACGTCATTGTTTCACGCTCGGCTGCTCGGTAGCGGAAAAATCCAACAATTCGTCTCGTTCACAGCGAAGAATTGGGCTTTTGCGTACGAGCGCGGGAGTACGAAACGCTGAATGAGCTCCGGTATATCGAGTGACCGCAGTTTAACCGGTAACGAGAGCCGAAGGACGATCGCGTTAATGAGCCAACGCGTTACGTAAATCGCGGAATGACATCAATCGCGAAAATCGTGAATTTTCACCTCAACTTATTCACGATCGATCGCCGCCTCGAGTATTTCAAATTGAGTATGAAAAAATACGTCGCGTACGATAAAAACCTAAGCGAAGAGCGTGCAATCGGCGTTAAATTCCAACGCGAAACGAAAAATCGGTGACATCAGCGCGGAAGGTCGACTGTTTACTTCTTTCGAGCGGAACGACGGCTATTTTTAATCGCTCGATACCAGAAGTGTAACAACTGCTCGAAATTGCAGCATTGGAATTGTGTCGAGCGAAACGAGCCGTGACGGAATGCGATTTTCGTCGATGTGGAATCGCATCTTCCTCCTCGTGTTGGATCAAAGGGCGTATGCGAGGATAAACAGAGCGAAGTTATCACCGGCTTGGCTTCAAAAATTGTCGCCATCGCGCGATATATATATTGGAGGGAAGTTGAGAAAGCGGCGGTGGGTCGTAAATCAATCGGTCTCGAGGCCTCCTCCTCCGTCGTATCGACGATAAATCAAGCCGTGGGCAAGCGTGTCCCGTGAGTCACGCGCGTGCGCGCGAGCCGAGGCCGTGCCGTCATCGTGACTGTTGTTAATTGCCGAACGATTCAGCGCTTTATAACTCCC
>NCVS01001528.1:0-26556 GCA_003055095.1 Goniozus legneri | reverse complement strand
TTTGGCGATTCCCATTGCGATTATCCCGACGAGCGGACTCGGTAATTCCAGCCACGTGAAATCGTAAACGCGCCGGATTAAACTTCTCCGAAAATGCACCCGCCCCAACCTCCATCGACGGGTATTATCGAAATTAAGATCTAATGCACCGTATGTTCCCGGTGCACTGGGGTGGTTCAACGATCGCTATATGTCTCAATTGCGATTGTTACCAGGCGTATTCAGCCCTACACGGAAAAAGAATTTGCTTGAGCGAATATTCTGCACTCAACTTATTTGCTACTAACAAATTGTATTTTTTGGCTCAAAAATGTATGTTGTTTTATATATTTGTTTGATAACGAAACAAGATTCATATGGCACCAATATTTGAACGGAAATAGATGGTAAATTTTGTTTTGTATCGATTTGATAAAAAAAATGTTATCTCGGAAAGTACAATTTGCTAGGAGTAAACTCAGGTGGGAGCGTGACAGAATATGAAAGGTGAGAGAGATGTAGGCTGGTGTGTAACGTTACATCGAACGAGATTTCCGGCATCGTGACATCCGGCGTCTAATGGAACGGCGTTAAAGCGGACGTTAGACGCGTTTTCAACATGTCGAGGAAGAGCGAAAATTTTCACGCGCCGGATATACGCTCCGACGTGTCGCACGTGAAAAGATCCCTTTTTCCTTCAATTTCTCGGCGAATCGAGCGTTTTTCTCGCGAACATCGCGTGCGTTAGTAACGCTCGAGAACCGCACGGATACGAAAAAATGGCTGAGAATGAACTCGCCTGCTGATTGAGGCTTTAAACTCGACAAATTGCAAAAAAACCGCGCTTTAATTCGTACGAAGAAAGAATTATTTGACCATGAAATAAAATTTCCTGCCTGCGTTAAAGAAATGTTCCTCAACCGTGTGATTTTAATCACATTGTTTCACCGAATTTAGCGAAAGAGTATAACTTGTTTAAACAAAACATTTTTTCTCAGACATGTTCAACAAATTAATTTAACGAAAACAAAATTTGTAAAATCTTTTTCTTTGTGTATTCTACGCGCGCGAGTTGAGCAAATTATTACAGCCTCACATTTCCGAGAGCAATTGGGTAAAGTCTCTGGGCAAATAAATCCTGGAGCTTTCTGGCCAGAGCCGTCAAAACACGAGGTGCTCGAGTGTCATTGCCGCTCTTGGCGTCTAATCGCCGAGGCGGTCGAGTGGACGAAAAGACGAGCCTCGAGGTGGCACTCGGCTCCCCTTTTTTCACTCCGCGTTTTGTTTTTACTCTCCCTCTATATTTTTTACTTCTCTCGGAATATCGGTCTCTCCCACGTAAAACAAATCGCTACGTCGGCGGAGTTTAAAAGAACATCCTTCCTATATATAAACGCGCGAACATATATATGAAGCGGCTATATAGAGCACCGGATGATTGGCGTATGAATGCGAGATGTGTGTCGGGCAGATGGTGAACGCCCACACGCGAGCCTAAGGGCCTTTTGATTGTTATCCGGTACCGAGCCGACTTTCGCGTGCGCGAGATAAGCGAAAAGAGGCGCGAGACTGTTTTCATCTCTGACTGACCCCGATTTTCACAAAATTTTTGTTCTGTTTTGTTTATCGAGCATAAAGCTCATTAGCTAACACTTAGTACAAAAGATACTTACGAGAAAAGAGAAAATAAGAAAAATGTACACACGATGCATTTATATTGCCACATTACTGTGGCAACTATGCTTTACAATTGCCCAGCACTAAGTCGATGTCCATTGGCGAGGCGATCATAAAATTCCTTTATCAGTTGATTTTATTAGCCCTCAATGTGCAGTGACACATTGTGGTTGACGTCTCACAAAATTCGAACCTCGATAACATGTCGAAGTGACAAAGTAACGTCGATGACTGAATTACTATAAATTGAATCGGACACGAAAATTACAACGCGCTCTATTATTCTATTCGTACGACGTGCCATCCGAAACGGAGAGGCGAAATAATCGGAGCGTGATACGTCATTAGACGAACAAAGAGTCTTGCGACACGAGTTCGTTTTTAGCGCGATAAATTTTCTTTTTCCTATCGTCGAGCGCGTCTCGTGGCTCGAATTCGTATTGTTACGGTAGCCGGCGGTTCGTCGGTCAATTGGACACGGCAGTGGGCGCGACCAATCGACGGTTCATGATTTCTCGTAGCTCCCGAGAAGAGAAAGAGAACCCGATCGACACCCCTCCTTTTTTATATCCCGCCGGCAACTTTTTCTCCTCTCGAGAAGCGCGTAGGCGATCGAACGCGCTCCCATTTATACGCGTTTTATACATCCCGCGAAACTTTCTTTACCCGACGAAATCCACTCGGGATCGTCGATGGGCTCTTCTCGATTATCATACAGATTTTTTCCTCGCCGAGTGAAATTTCAAGCCCCGAGAAATCTAGGATGATATTACACTCGTGTTTTACGAGAAGAAAAAAATTAGTGAAATTGTCCGCTCGACCTTGATTGCAATTTAAGACGGAATGATTACCAGCAGTAGGAGAATCATCGTTGAAATTTCGAGCTACTTAGACTTCTCGCCGAGGTTTACAGAGCCGCAACATGGAGTCAGACATTTAATTACGCCATAATAAACTGGCGCGTATCGTCGGGTGGGTACACAGGAAGCGAAGACGGAGACGTTCGTAACGATCGGTTGGAGCGTGCGCCCCTTCCTCTCGGCTCTCTTCCCCTCTACTCCCCCCTCCCTACTTCTCTTTCTCATCGCGATATTAAAGTAACTGTAGCGGAGCGAGAGGACCGTATCTCGCTTCCCCTCGTACTCACGACTCTCTATTCCCGTTGGAAGTAGTGCATCCACGACAAATCGTTCCAGATCCAAGCTCACATCCACAAAGACGGTAATTGTAATTTATCGGAAGTCCCCTATCTAAATCGATCGGTAATTATTTTGTATCGAGTTACAATTAGGTTATCGGTATAGAATTATGCAAATCCGATAGCTCAACTGGGCCTCCTATATATTCCGTTATGAACCTCGATGTCTTCTTCCTTGGATAGTCTCGGCTAGCGACAAAAATCTCGACTCTCGCGTGTCGTGTTCGTACAGGCCAGCGAAAAAAAAAAGTGAGCAGGAACGAGTCTTGTAATTAGAAATACGATACCCCGAGCCGCAAACGCCGCTGCCGATGCTCGTCTAGAGCCCCGAGCATCCGCGTTGCATCGGTGAATTTATTCAGAGTCGGAAACTCGCTTAAATTTTTTCGAAGCTATATAAGGCGAAGTTTCGTCGAATCCGCGAGCGTAAAAGCGAAAGTGAGTCCTCGATGCACTCCCCCGACCGCCGAGTCCGCAAGGAGAATCGATAAATTCAATTTTAAAGCCCGGCTATATTTAAATATCGAAACAAGCATGCCATGGCCGATTCCCAGGTGAAATGCAGAACCGTGTTATCGAGAATTATAATTTTCTCTCTCCCGGCGCTGGCCATACACGACGGCAAGAAACTCGAAGCTCATCAGGCGAGAATATCGTTTCGTCTACTCGTCTGGCTCGAAAAAAGTGGTAATAACTTTTTTATACGCAAATTACAGCCTTTATAGAGTACGACACCTAGCGTGATCCGGCGAGTGCTAACGCGCCGTTACAATTCTGCGTCGGGCGATACACGCGAGTGGCTTAACGAGCAGTTTTGCGATGCCCGTGTGCCGCGATCATTAATAATCATCCGTAGTCACCGGTGTTGGAATACTCGCTGGTAGCGAGCGACGTGATTTTACGCTCGTAGCGGATCGCCATCCGGTTGCGTGGAGAGATCGTCGGCGCGTGTCGTTCGGAAAACTTCTTCACCCCGCTCGTTTAATAACAGACATCGAGAAATCAACGTTTATCGGATGTACACACGACACTCGTCTAATTTAAATGAATTACTCTTTTATTCCGTGTGTACAACTCGGAGTCGAAAAATGAAACCTGATTCAAGTCTTAATTGATGTATGAAAATACCGACAAAATGTTATTTTTATGCTGTTTTATGTTATGCTATTACGAAATTTTTAAATTCCAACAATTATGAATTTTATTGATAAAATTAATTTTTGAAAAATAATTAGTACTGACCATATTTAAATTTTTGGAGGTCTTATTTTTCGATTCAAGACACCAATGCATTTAGATTAAAAGAAAAACACACGAAGAACTTTGGCGTCCAAGTCACATCGAGCGATTACTTTGCAACAAAGATATTATACATATAATTGATGTTACGTCACGATAGCGAAGAAGGTTCGATTGGTCGAGAAAGCAAAAGAAACAAGAGAGTTTCGTTCTTCGTTCCGAACAATAAATGACAACGGCGAGTTTCCGCTCGGACGGCCAGACCGGATTCATCGATTCGCCTTACCGATAACCAATAGCGACACGACCGATCGTTCCGATCTCCGATCGCGATTTATCTGTGCGTGAAGTTTACATATGCGTCGATGTCGATCTCGAGAGTGACGAGAATTGAATAAGCCGCTCGGGAATCTTCCCGTACAATGGGACCGTCTTCGAGATAAATTAGCGGGAGCTTTCGACAAATATTTGCTCGCGAGAGTGCCCGCGTCACGGAAATCTCGAAATACGCGGTTCCGCGAAACAAGATCGTCGCGCGCGCAGGACACGACGCGTGTGGCCGCGCTTCGGGGATACGTTCGCATTACTCATCCTGTTGGCGTACCGATCTTGCGTGGCCGCGCTAACGTGCTATTCGATCTCTTACGTCGCTCCGTACCGGAAGCGGACCATCATGCGCGAATATAACGGGTCGCGATACTATCGCTGGATTTTTTGTTTTTTTCGTCAAAGCCACTCGAGTCAAAAAGTTTGACCGGCTTTTTGTCCGAATCTGAACGGTTCCTTAGTCGTATTGTCCGTTATTTGTACTCGAACTTTGCATTTATGAATAAAAATATCAGTTTATCATATCTGTGTACTTGTGATTGGGTATAAAATACTAATTTTTTGAGAATTGAACTGAGAATACTGATATTTAGATTGCTTGAGAGTTTTATGCACAAATAAGATGTCTACACTGAAAAAAAAGTATTTTTCTACCTAGAATATTTCTCCTTATGGTAAAAATAAAGGTATTCTTATTTTAACAATACCAAAATATACTATATATAAGAATAAGTTTATTGATTTTTAAAAAATTTGGTAGATATTGTTGTTATTAAAATACTAAAATCAATATGGCCGACTTAACCTCGCTTGGTCAACACGGATTAAAACGAACCATGAATTTGAAATAATAACAAGTAATATAATATATTTATATTCATATATTAATTTCATTTATTAGCCATTATTTATGTTATAAATAGTAGAGATAAAATTTTCCTTAAAATACAGTGGATGCTACAAAGAGTTTAGTTTTAGTCCCGCTAAAAACCTTGGTATTTTGAAGGGAAAAATACCAATATTTTTAAATCTAAAATATTTGAGTAAAAGTATACTGCGAACAAGAATACTCGGATAAAAAATATTTTGTATTCTAAGTAGAAAAATACTTTTTTTTTCAGTGTAGATGTATTTATAAGTTAAAAAAAAAATCTGCCATGTTTTTGAAAATCGTGACTAATTATTAATGTTAATAATCGAAATAACAATTATTAAACAACATTTTTCGACTCGGGCAGAGCCGTTGTTTCGCGTCCGAAAGAAAGAATCTATCTCTCCCCAGCTCAACGTATTATGAATGAAAATGAAAATATTGGAACGGAAACGAGACGGGATGTGGTCTCATTGTTCGAGGTAATTGTCACATAGAGAGCGTACTCGAAAAAGATTCTATAGCTTCCCCCTCCTCGAGACGGGCGCATTTCGACCTGGGTGGGTAATAGAAGCTATCGGTAATACACCGGAGGGCTGGATCGGAAAAGAAGCAGGAACGTTTTGCAATATCGCGTGCGGTTTTAAAACGGGCTTACACGCTCCGGTGTGAGAGAGCTTAAGGGCCTCCTGCTTTCCCTCCCTACTTTATTTTTTCACGACACGGTACGCCGAGCTCGTGTGTCATTTTGAATTGAATGATGGCTTCTATAAATCAGCGGCTATCCCAATTTAACCCGCATGAAAAGGTCCACGTAGCTTGTTATCTGCTGGATTAAAATATTTTACGATGATGTTACAACGAGATCAACTACTGCGATCTAGGAATGAATCCTCGCGCCGATAAATTACCGAGCGACAAAAGGCCTCGTTTAATCGTGGAAGTCGACTGACGACTCCGTCTAGCGCACGAACGGTCGATAGCCTCACGATAGGAAATAATCGCGTGGGTTAAATTTTATTATCGGCGAAGTCAATGCAATGCCCTTCGTGCGAGAATGAACCTGTACGGATTCTGGCAGCTGGTCGGCTGCCAGAGTCGACTGTCGCGGAACGTCCGACGGTGTTACGACCCGGAAGGTGTCGCGAAATTCTCGCGACAGTCTCCTCGTCCTCTCTGAATGAGAAAATTCAGCGCGTGCGAGTGGATCTCGCGAATGTTCGAGGGATTTTTTTAATTCGCGTAATCTCGGCCGAGTTCTCGCTCATTAAGTCGCCCAAAGAGAGGGAAATATAATGAAATGCAAATGCCGCGAGCAGCACACGCTCGAGATTTGGAACGGCGCCCAGTAAGCCGCTCTTAATACGCGCCTACGGTCCAATAAAATCCTAACAACGCAAATACCGAACACGATAAACACAGACGTGTGAAATAGGCCCCCCGATTTTTGGAAAAATTCAAATTTTTCAACTGTTTTGAACGCCCTAAGGGTTCTCTCGTGAACAATTGTCAAAAGTTCCGTTTCGTGGAACTCGTGTAACGATATCTCAAACTATGGCGAAATATTAATAACATACAATGAATTTTATTGTAATTTTTGGAAATTTTTCATAACTTTTCCAATTTGAAAATACGAAGGAAAATTTTCAACTATTCGAGCTTACCCGTATGTAATGCCGATTAAAGTTCATAGACTCGTGTAGTACTTCTAGTCAATTTCTGATACGAAGTTGAGTGAGCTCTTCTTACTTCTGCTTTCTCGGTAGTTTCTTCGTCGGTTCTATCCTCCCACCTTCGTCGCGTCTTGACTATACGCACACTCGCTCATACTCGCGCAAATGCTATCACCGCGGTGAGATGTAACGCATGTGTACTATGATAGCCTCTCATTTTTGAAATGTAAAACTGTTATTCTGAAAAAAAAAATTTAGTTGAAAAAAAAATTAAAAACTTTTCTTTTTTAGTTACAAAAATAAAAAACTTTTTAAAATATCACCTGTACCCGTTCTAGTAAAGGTTTGGAAAGATTTGGAAAGAATCCAATCCGCGGTGGGGTTCTATACATAATGTCCGGGTTTCGCCGATACTTGCGAGAAAGTTTCCCGAAATTTTATTTTCTTTAATTAATTATATTTTATTGAGCTCTAAATAACCAGAGCTACATAGAAACCGCAGACCAGGTAATATAAACATAAACACATATGTATTTTTCATCTATTTTTTAGTATTTTAATTTTTAATTTTTTTTGTCGTAAAATGTAGTAGAAATAGAAAGAAGTTTAATCGTAAGTTGTTACAATGATTCTAAACATTTTGAAAGCCTATGTAATACTACTCTATTCAATTTTCATTCAAACTTGATCACTTATTCTTCAAAACTCTTCAGTAAAATGCAAATAGAGTTCCGTGAATAAACTATTCGTTTAACATTAAAGGTGATAGGGCCGTCAAACTATCAGGTTGTTTTCAGAATAGCAGACATTAAGTGTTATACGATACCGGAACAATTTAAACAATATGATCTGCGAGCTCGATACTGAGTTTCAGACATATAGAATATTAGAAAGCTTCATTATTATGCTGCTCCAAAATTTTAGTTTTTAAATAAAACTGCGATTTTTTGTCCAAGATTGACAGTAACTTTCAAAATCTAAATCCGGATTAGACGCGCCTAGCGAAAACATCGGGGTTGACTTTACCCCGGCCTCCGGGTTACGAACGTGATCCAGAATGCGGATAACGGAGTCCGATATAAACAAAGATGTAGTAAGATCGCGTGGGCGTCGAGAAGTCAATTGTCGGAATTGTCCGGGTTAACTACGACGATGCTTGACCGCGTGAAAGGATAATTCAATAAAGTTTATTTTTTCCCGTGGATACTTTGAAAATTCTAAGAAAATTTTCCTAACTTTGCAACCAAAAATAACCATGACTGAGTATCGAGTCCAAGACGAGATCCAGGAATGTAGAATCTCGTAGATAACGTTGTTGATGCAAGTTTTGCGGAACAAACTACAGTTCGGTGCTACGCGACGCAATAACCGATAGTTTATCGGTAATATATGGGGCGCATAGTTCTGATTCGATTACGCGAGCTCGTCCCACATTGGGCGGTCAATTAACACGGCAACTAATCCGTTAATTAACTCGGAATTTTCGTATATTTATACATCCTTCATTCTACAAAATTAACATCGACTTTAGCGGTATATAAATTTTCCGTAGGCTCACCGTGGGTTAATTAGACGTCGATGCAACTATTCGCGCGCGCGACGACGGGCAATGTCGAGCGTCGAAAGGTCGGGATGAGAAACGATCCATGCGAGCCGGTGGAACGATCGACGGACGATTTAATGCTCAACGGAGATCGCCAATTACACGGATAATATCGTCGAGAAGCGTCCAGTTATCGGGGAATACCGCGGAGCCGCGCGTGACTCATCTTCACGCCGTGTAACAGCGCAATTACGTACGAAAAGCGGTACCAAGAGAAAGAAAGAGAGAGAGAGAGAGAGAGAGAGAGAGAGAGAGAAAGAAAGAGAATCGCATGACTTCGTAGTTTCGCTTTATCGTTTATCGTCGATTTTTCCCAATTTTCAAGACGAGCGTGGTCGAGTTCGTACACTCTTGTTGTTTTCAGTTCTTATTCTCCTCCTTTTTATCATTTCACGCCGATAAAGACGCCGTAATCCTGGAGGGTGCAAAAAGAAAGAAAGGAATGTTCTCGGCGTTTTTGCGTGCGGGACGAAAGATATCGGCGCCCAGTTTTATTTCGTCTGTGAGACTCTCGAGGAATGAGGAGGGTGGTGAAAAAAGTGACGAATAAACGAAATTGACGATACGTGAGGGAGATAAGGGGCGAGTCAAGGTCACCGGCGTGTAATGGCCAACGCGGGAGCCACCCTACGATAGTTCGGGACATTATCATTCTTCCCCTCTATTTCGTCGCGACCACTGATTCCGTCTACACGACTAGATGAAGGATCAACGATGGTTTAACGACTCGTTTCGACCAATATACACAGTGTCACCTGAAAATCTAATCACCCCACTGAAGTTGGAAATACAAACGAGAAAATTGGCGCAAAATTTTCGACTCGCTTTGCAATGCAAAGTGCTCTCGTTGAAGAAATTTTTAATCCATTTAACACCGCAAGGTCGCTCGTTAAAAACGAATAATTTGCCTGGACAGATAACGTGTAATCAGTTCGTTCGAAATAGGAAAAAATACGTAAGAAAAGTAGTAGCAAAAATGGAACGTAACCCAAAATAACGCGATCGAGAAAAAACTGCCACACTCGAAAACCCTGATTAGCCGTCATTAACGAATTCATTCACTCCGCCGGGAGTCTAGCTCGGGTTTCACACGCTACCGGTATTCATAGCGTGTAATTAGATAGCCCAGGGTTGCGTCGCACGCTAGCTAGAAAGAGAGCGAGAATTCGAAAATTTCCAGGAAGCAACGAGGCGTGCGTACCGAGGCTATTTCGATCTCGGATGGGTCAGCGTACCGAGACAATTTCCCGAACTTACGAGCCCCGACAATTCGGATAGGTGAGAACGATGTCTTTGCTCGTTAGGATCATTATCGCGCGAGTTCCGGAATAGCGATAGAATTTCGCAACGGGTGAGTCCAGCGATCGGGGAGCTCGAATTCGGAAATGGACTATTCCGCCCCAGCCGCCGTCCTATTTGCGTTCGAGATATACCCGGAGTCCGCCGACTCCATCGATGCCCGAAATTGACGTATCCGCTCGAGTATATACCCCGCTGGCGCCTTGGAACGATAATATACAACGTTTCGAATTTACGCACCGACGCTGTTGATCCTTTTACAAGAGTTTTTTTCAAAACATACAATACCGCAGAGTGGTCGGCGGAATTACGATCGATCATCGATCACGGTGTTGTAAAGTCGAGCGCGGTCGATAAATCGATTTTAATCCGGCATGACGCATGAGTTACGTCGATGACGATGTAGAAAAATGGCAAATTGCATAGGCCTATATATAGCCTACTTTCCGGAGTTTTAGCAACCGGTTGCTTATACTCCGTAACGCGTTCTCCAGCGAGGGAGTTTACCTTACGTCCTACGGCGGCGGTTTCGATTTGCATTCACGGAAGTGATGCAGTTCGAGCGTGTAGATGCTATCCGCCACGTGTGCAAATAGCGTTTAAATTTTCGGACTGTCGTTACGAAACACGAATTTATTTTTTTCCGAAAACGAAAATTATGTCGCGATTTTTTCCCGGTAAAACGCGCCTTCTCTTTCCATTAAAAGGTCGTTACAAGCTAAGTATACCACTGATGGATCGTTTCCAGAAAGCATCGCTGTGATTTACGTAAAGCGACTCGACTTCTACCGAAAGGGGTGAAGCGAATAAAAAGATAGGAAGCGCGAGTCAAAAAATTCGATCGACTTTTTGTCCGAATTTGAACAGTTTAGCCGTTTTTGTTTGGTATGCACTCAAATTTTACATTCTTGTGTAAATAATATCAACGATTGAGTACAAAATATCGATTTTTTGGTAATCAAATCGGAACGGACTTGAACCTGATAATTCTTATCAGTTTACTGAGAAAATATCGATACTTATAGGAATATTGTGTAAAAGATTTATGCACAAATAAAAAGTCCAACTACATTTATAAGTATGAAAATCAAAGATCGAAAAACCAATCAAATTTTTCGACTCGGGAGACGGAAGGGTGTGGCGAAGCGTTTACAGAAGCTTCAGGCGCGAAACAATCGAAAATTAATACCGTAAAATACCGTCCGCCTACGCGGGATCGCTCAGCGCGCGAACGTTACGTGGAACGCCGTGGGTTAGGTCAGTTGACCGAATTAGAACACGCTGCATGACAGCGTCGCACCGAGAGCGCGGAGTGCGTGCGTGCGTCTATCCGCGAGCGAGAACCACGCGGTTATATTTACGCAACCGATAACGCGCTTCGATTGATAATTCCGGAACCGTTTCGCGCTAACGAAGACGGCCGGGTAATCGTTTCGTAGAAACAGTTATCTCGTTCTCCTCTGGCCGATTTTCACGGACGTATTAATCGAGAGAGAGTTACCGTACAATGTAGGGGTCTACTTCCAGTTATAATCGACAAATTAATGGTATATCTTGAATTTCACGAGGAGCCCGAACAACGAAATCGATTAAAATAACAGTAAAGTCTCCGAGAGAGCGAGTCGCTCACTTGAACGTTTTACGCTGTGCACACCAATAAACGCCGCGCCGCTTTGACTTCTCTTTCGCACTCGAGTTCCCCCGGATTATTCATCCTCGTGCGAAGATGTTAATTCGCGTTCTAGGCCTTCGGTATTATCCGACTCGCTCGCCTACCAGCGCCTGAGCCTCTCTTTGTCGCTTCAAATTGGAAATCGATCATTCTATTGACCTTTCAGAGTCGAATTATTTCCAACGCTCTCGTCTATGGAGAGTGCGATTCTGTCTTTTCAAGTTTTAGAATAGCGCAAGTATATAAACGCGCAATTCAACTTTTAGCGTCGAACGTAGGCGTGGAGCCATTGTTGGAATACCGTAAAGGAAATCGAGATGGAGCGGGCACAGTTAAACCAGGAAACTCGATAAACAAAAAGGCGAACAAAGACCAAAGCTGGCTCGTGAAATCTAAACTGCGACTCAATTAATACGCGTTTAGGGCTAGACAAAAAAGCTCCACGCTCGTGAGCCGCTTAAAAAGATAGATAAACGATCGACTCGACGAGTGACGATTCTCGTACCGAGCGAGGTGATTGTCATTCCGTACAGCGTCGACTTCCGGTTTTTCGTGCCCGGACATCAGAAAGGGAATGGCGCTCGTACGCGATGTGCTGGGTTCTCCCTCGTCGCGGGGTAACAGCGAAGTGAGAGAAAAGAGAAATCGATATGGCGTCTGCGCAAGCGGTACACGCGGGAATCACGCTGCACCCAGTGAGGTATTATCGTTTGTTTTAGCGCCGATATCACGCTGGAGTAACGATGAGGAGTAGTCGGAGGAAATTTCCTCGGTATATAAGCCCAACCGAGAGAGGGAACCTTGAGGCGAGCTGGTAATTCGTCACTGCAGGGCTGCACCCTCGCATTTCCCTCGCGCCCTCCTGCGGGTTATTACCACTTAATCTAACCAGACCAGGACTAATTTATGATAGCGGCCGACTTGTTATCTCGCCACTTCGGTTTATCATCCGAATCGGAAAAATGAATATTCAACACGCTACGTGAATAGAAAAGATAAGCGAAACGGAGTAGATTGAAAATTTTTTAATAAAATAACCAGAAGATCGGGTAGATGGAAAATGATTTTGCGAAGTAGGGGTGTTGTGGGCCTATGTACGGTCCTGAGTGCACCCTCTGGCGGCCCCCAGCTTTCGTCGGAGAAGCGACTGGCTCCTAGCGCCCCCGACGAGTATCCTTTCACTCACTCCTCGGCCGGTTTGGAATCTCCCTGCAACCCCTGCATCGCTGACTTCTGGCATTTTATTGCCGAGCAACCCCCATACGGACCCTAACGCTCGATCGACAGGGAGTGTGGCCCGAGTTTTTTTCACAATAAGGGTTCGAGAGATCCAACCCCTGACGAATTACGAAACTCAGCAGCCCACCCACGATTCCCCTTCCTCTCGACGTATCACCCGAACATATCAGCAGTCTTGTCTAGACGTCCTGGATACGTACCAAACCCAGAACGGGCCGGCCTATATACCGGGTGACCCGGATCGCACCCGTAACGACGCCGTCTAGATCGCCCAACGTCTTATCTCTCCTCTCTTTCCTTCTTCCTTCGGCTTTCTTTTCTCTCCGAGCTATTACGCAATCGCAACTCTGCACGAGACGGAGAACAAACCCGAATCTCACCCGTCTATCTCGAGAGAGTCGACCGCAAATCTACTCCTTCATCCATTATTGATGAGCCACTTTATCGAAAAAGTCACCCGTCTCGTTTGACAATTTCGCGATTATTGCATTTCGTGATAAATTCTCACCCGGACGAGTTTAATTAATTATACTCGCGATCGGGATTTGGTTTGGCTCGACGAACCGCCTGGCTGGTTTTAATTTCGGCGAACCTACTGTCACGCGATACTCACGATTTCATGAAAATGTCAGACGCCGTCTCACGGAAACGGAGCATGATATGTCAGATCGAATGAGGTTCCTCGCTCGGAATTTCGTATTCGGGTGTTTATACCATTCGTTCGATGCCCCGATTAAATCAATGATAATTAGCTCGAATAGTCAGCGCCGAGTAATCCGAAAATTCGACAAATTTTCATTTGGAGTACTCCCAAGGCGATAGTCGGGAACAAAAAAATGTCAGGCATGATTAACAATATCGATCGACGGTCAGGCGTGGCCGTTAAGCGAGCGAGAGACGCACAGGGTCGAGATAAAAAGCAACGCGTGCGGGGTTAAAATTAATTGGATCGAAGTGGATAAACGTGCATGAATAATATCCCTGGGTATTACCTAAGTGCAGAGGAAACAAAACAAGAGCAATGGGACGAATCTCGAAGATCTTTTAACAACATTTTCGGGATGGATCTTTCTTTCGACGAGTTTATACCTCTACACGTGCTCCCGGACGATCCCCGGGGAAGCTCACACTAGCGCAACATTACGAGAGGGGACGAGCGAGAGAAACGAGGGAGCGAGGCCGAGGAAACTAGAGGATTCGTCGAAATTGGAAACCGAGGTTCCGCTCGGGCTGCCGATTCGTCCGAAAGCCTAATTGCTGTGCAAATATTTCGCTTGCCGCGACCTATTTTTCCTGCTCGTCGCTCGTTTCTTCGCAGCCTGTGAACTGGCCGCGCGGAAGCGAATTCGCAAGCGCGAAATGATTTTTAGTTTAGCTCTAACCGCATTGACGGCCAATAAACCGCGCTTCATTCGTCGCTTTTCATGGTCGTTATCTTTCCCAGCCATTGTCGTTCGTTTTATTATGCCCGATACAAAGAAAAAAAACCTGTCCTTGTAGTTAGTACATTCTGAAGGGGAAGCGACTCCACCCCAACAGCAAATTCGTCGCAACGAGCTCTTTGTTCCGCGATCTCCCTCCCCCGCTACGGATTCTTCCCCTGCGGCTCGCGAATGCAGTACCCTTTGCAGATTCAATGTAACTCTGTCGATACGAATAACTAGTATTTTCTCGTCTCGTTTAACCTACATATCGACCTCGTTTTCTCGACGAAATTCCTTAATTTTACATTTTAACACTAAATCTACCTTGACCTCTGCTTTAACTAATAAACTAATAATAAATAAATAAACTAATGACAATTCAAATTGAATAAATGATTGAATCAGAATTTTTTCGTATGAATAAAAAGAAAAATAATGAAAAAAATTTTTATATTAAATTGTTAGGCTCAGCGTTGAGAGAGCGTCTGTTGAGCGGAGAATTTTCGTTTATCGCGAGTGCGATTTTACAGTGGTTTTATTCCCAAACGGGCGATAAAAGCGAAGATCGAAGTCAGTGGGGTTTCAGCGTTTAATGAGTCAGCCGACGAAAATATTCAGTTGCTTACCCGTGCAACGAAAATGCGACACGTGACGTTCATTACACGCGAGAATGGCCTATCACGAGGAATCGATCTACCGACTTCCCAGTGGCCTCTTGAACCGAGCACTCGCTTCTCGCCACTTTTTATTTCAATACTTTAAATACCGAGTAATGGCCGGTAAAAAGTAAACGACCCGGATTCTAAAAAACTCGATATTCTCGAGCCTTGAAAAGAAAAAGCGAATCATTTTCTACAAAATGTTACGTAAGGTAAAATTCGATCCGTAATCAAATAGCGCCACGAAAATCGAATTCGCGGTATCGACTATGTGCGGTATCGTATACGTGATATATCGCGGTTAATTACACGCACGTTATACGTCCTACTGCCGTACATTTCGCAAACGGCCGAAAAAATAAAGGAGAGAAGAGCCACACGAAATTGCATTAGGAGCCGTTCGCGTGAGAACGATCTAATGGCTGGCGCGAATGCAAGGAATCGCGAGGGGCAACTTGCATAACTTTTAACAGCGAGACGTTTTATCGTGAAAAAAGAGAACGAACTATCACTCTTGCCATGTCGTATACAAAAGCTCCTTTTCTCAGAATTTCGGCGATAATTCCCAACTGGACTGCATTCGGTACGATAAAACGAACGTGCGCGTATATGAAAAAATCCGATTTCGCATTGTATTCGAGCCGAGGGCTCAATTGGATTTGCTGAATGATGCTTTCGTTATCTAGCACGTCCGAACTGTCACAAGGTGACGTGGATTGTAAAAGCTGTGAACCGCGGCTCGCGTTTATACCCGTCTAACTATTCGTCCTGTAATTTTCGATATTCAGCGTTGAACGGATTATTATTAGCGGCCCTTAGCGCGTGTTTACCGAGCACAGGAATAAATTGCAACGACAGAGAATTCCCCATTCGTTGAAAGTTGTACAAAAATGATGCAACGAGCGAGAATGGGAAGGAGTGTGTCATCTCGCTCATAAAGTCTGAGGTACGACGTACCTCACCTCACAGCACACCTAGAACGCGGTTTAATTTACTTGGCATGACGGCGAACGATTGCATTATGCGATGCGAATCGATTACCTCATCCGTGTATATGCCGTACAATCCGGTGGACGAACGAACAAACTTAGAACGCGCGGGAGAATGCAATAAGCCGCTTCGCGCGCAAATACGGATATATATATATATATATATATATATATATATATATGTATTTACTTTATACAGAACGCATACCTGTTATCGCAACTCCTTCTTTTACGACAGTCACTCGTATTTTTTATGCGCATATCTAAATGCGGGTGCGAGACGCGATAACGCCGTTTATTTGGAGTTTCTTTTCGTCGCCGACGTTCCTCCCCTTCGAATTTACTGCGAATCGATCGACGAAAATACTTGGGATAGATTTTTATCGGGAGTGGCTTAATCCATAGCTTGAATTTTTTATAAATCAATCGAGTCGAAAAATCAATCGATAAGATTGCACGCTTAAGATAATGAGGAAGATACGGATGAAACGGCGTACACTGTCGAACGAGAGACGACGGGGACGAATATAGAAGTTAAATTTTAATTATCTCATATTTGACGTTCGAACGCCAAACGCTCGCGTTCGGATTTGTATCGAACGTCGAATAAATGGAGTACACGCGCTCGTCATCTATCGCGACGCATGCAACGTTTTATCGAACTGTCTATACAGAAAGTGAAACTTACCTCGTTGTTCAGCTCGAAACGTCGACTTCGTCCTCGAGAACAGCTGATCCTCGTACTCCTCCTCCGTTGGGTGTCGCTCGCGTTTCAGCAAAAAGCACACAGGAGAAAAATAGTCTAACCTCGAAACCGCGATCACCCTTCCTGGACTGACTTTTCGATTGTTGACACTTTTTTTCACAATCCCGATTGTCCAGGAGTAGCACGAAACAAACGTTGAACTACGCAGGACGCTCTTTCCCCGCCGACACTTCTCTTCTCTCTAACTGCTTGTCGCGAGCGTCTGGTAACCCACTTCGTAACCATCGGTCTCCTCCCCCGCCTCATACCGCGCCGAGCAAAATCGGTGAATTTCGCATCGCGAAACGGTGCACGAGACTCTATTACGCCATACACAACTACTCCGAATTAAACAGCTCTGGTGTTTTCACTTTGATGGAATCGATAAATTTTGTGTTTTTAATGCCAGAAGAAATGTACTGTTCGCGAAGTTTGAAAAATTCGTTACAATTATTATAGCCAATCAGAGTCGTAGATTGCACAAGAAGGCTACCACGAACAAAATAACAAATAGATATGCACAAATTACACCCGTAATGTTTTTCCTTCGTTAACGAAACACTGAAATCCTCGAATTAAACGACTCCGGTGTTTTCACTTTGAAGGAATCGATAAATTCCGTAATTTTCACTCCGAAAAGAAATGCAAAGTTCTCGTAGAGTCGGTAAAATTTAAAAAATTCATTACGATTGTTATAGCCAATCGGAATCGTAGATTGCACAAAATGGTTACCAATTACCACGAACTAACAAATAGACGGACACAATTTGCACCCGGAGTGTCTTAGTCAAGGAAACACTGACATCCTCAATGCGAATTCTCTTGTATTCCTAACTCTTTTGTTTGACTTCAAACGTTTTAACACCAACACTTGTCAAAAGCAGCCGAATGGTCTCATCCCGGCGAGGTCGAGTTATCCATCGCGCGCAACGACAAACCGGTTCTCTATCGTTTCGACTCCAAACGAAATTTTTTAGTATTTTTTCTATGGCATACGAAACGGCAGTCGAGGATTGTTTGATAATTAAACGCGTTGACGGTTCGACGAGCGTGGTGTGCCGCGTACCGAGTGACAAGTGCAAGCGATATAAAAAAAATTAACGTAACACGAGTCGTGTCGCGCGAGCAGTGAAAATGGTACTGCGGCTCCGTGCGGGTGTCTCTAGCCTTGCGTGTACGAACCTGTTCACATAGCGCTACAGCGCAGACGCAGACGTGCGCCCTGTTCCGGACTCGTTTCACCGTTCTCTAAGTTCAACTCCCTCAAGGTACGCGAGAGTTCTTTTTTTTATGGAATTTTGATTTCTTACAAACTCCACACAACTGAGCGATTTTTGAGGAAAATAAATGTTTATTTTGAAAGGTCATACGAAGATACAAAGGTTTTAATATAAAAATGAATCTTTTACTACGTTGCAGAAAAATTTACAAACTGTTACCTTTTGTGTACAAAATTGTCTAATACATAGTAAATGCATTTTCACTATTATTATAAAAGCAATTTCTTTACATAAAATCTAATTTTCTTTGTAGAGGTTTTCGTATGCTACACTGTATTGTATATACAAAGTACAGTTACATGTTATCAATATATTATTTTTTATTAATTATATCATAATTCAAAAACATATGTTAGTTTGGATACATATTATATATAGTTCTTGTTTTATTCACTTTCGAAAAGCAATCAGAAAAGGATATAAAAAATCAACGAATTCATTATATAACATTATATTAAAATATAAATGCCAAATATACGACATGATTCTTGATGAATCACATTTAGGATTAAGAGAATAATTTAAAGCGCGATAGGTACTCTGTCTAATTTTGCTTAGCATTCATTAGTGTTCGATTTATATCATGTAGCAAATGCAAAATGGGCAAGATGATGAAATGTACGAAAAAATGTACATAAAGGAACAAGATTAATCTCTTGGGAGATTAACATCATCTGAGCGAATGACTAAGAGATTTTAAATGATTGATCGTTTTGCATGATATTTTTGAATTTAAGTACAAAACGATTTTTATACTCCTTTTGAATATATGAAAGAAGCTAAAATCAAAATACTGATTAATTTGCTCACTGTTCGTCCTTGTCTTTTGCTCCATGTTTCAAAATTCTGGTGAATTCCAAGTAATCGAACATAGATCCTTTGATTGGTGCTTCTCGATACATTTCGTCGACATCATCATCAGTGAATCTAAAGTTTATTGAATATCAGTGGGATAAGTCATTTTCACAGATTATATATATTAGACTATTATCGTACATGTTATATTTATACCTGTCACCCATAGTTGTCAATAGTTCACGAAGACGCTCTTCATTAATATGGCCTGTATTCTCTTCGTCGAAGCATCCAAATGCATTTTTAATTACATCTTCTGGATCGGTTCCTTGGAGTCTTTCTCCAAATAGAGTTAAAAACATAGTGAAGTTAATAGGGCCAGGAGCTTCATTCATCATACCTTCGAGATACTCGTCGGTAGGACTTTTACCTATAGAATAATGTATTAATTACCAATTTTACAATTACTTTTGTTTTTTATAGTATTATGTTTATTACCAAGTGACGCTAGCATATCATGTAAGTCTTCTTTGTCGATGAAACCATCATGATTTTGATCAATCATGTTAAATGCTTCTTTGAATTCTGCAATTTGTGCCTGATCAAACATGGCGAATACATTTGATGTAGCACGCTGAGCACGCTTCTTGGTGGTGGCACGACGGCCAGCAGTTTTGCGGGAAGACATGGTCTAAAATTAAATTGATTGATATTAGATAATTAAACAAGCTGGATGTTCATCTTAAAAATTCTTGTCAGATTTCGTTTTGAATTTAGATAGAGGAAAAGTGAAATTATGAAATTTTTCTTTACCAATTTCACAAATCATTTTGACATTTTTTATGTTTTTTATGATTAAAAAAATCTTATGCAAGTTAAAAATAGAAAACATTAACGACCGCCATTACCCGGCTTATGTTTATTTTCGGATAATTAATTCAGGAAATTTGAAGATCAGACAAAAATAATACAACAACGCGATCGACAGGACGTTAAACCCGGCGTGTGGTGACTGGTTTTTTTACGAAAGAACGTGAGTAATGAATATTTTTGGTGTGATTCATCGATAGGTTTTCTTATTCTCTTTCAACCCGTTAACCAAGAGTTATCCGGAATAAAACTGTGTAAATGTTTTATAAATTACATTATTTCCCAGAACATACTCGTTTAACATATTTTGTGCGATAATAGTCACCGGCGTCAAAACGAGGTACGCAGTTATTTCAATCGCCGAAATGCAAAAATTGAAATTTCGAATTAACCTATTTCTGGAGAACTAACAAAAGTTATGAAAAAAATATAACTACCATTATAAAAATTATTGTCCCAAGTAAAAGACAATAAATGTTTTAAACTTCAACCAGGGAAAATATTCAGAATACACAAGCAAATTAGTTAAAACGTCCAAAAATATATAAAAACAATGGCCGACTTTCCAGTATTGAAACTACTGTCAAATTGCGAATCCGCCGTGCTTCACATATCACTCTATACGGCATTAAAAATTAAATTAAGAAAAATTCGAAAATTCGCGTAAAAGACAACTCACCTTTATGCGTGTGTGACTTTAAGAGAAATCGAAGCAAACTGTAAAATGGATTCTCTCCGCGAGATGAACGTGATTCACCTCAAAACGCGTCACCGTATGTGGTTTATTCTCCACCACACCCGGGACAGTGGCGACCTCTTTGAACAAACTTGAAATTTTCCCCACCAGTAATCGGCAGGGACGACAATCCACCTAATGGGCCTACACTTATGAACAAAGAAAATTCAACGTTTTAAACTGTTAAATCTCAATTTTGTAGGTGGTAACATTCAAAAAATAGAATCAAAATTCATCTTTCCCATTTTTTACTTAAATATTGCACTTGAAGGATTGCAAATGGTATATGGGGAGCATTTTAATTTTATTTTTAATCGCTGTTAAATTATCAAATAGTCAGAGATTGATGAAAAAACAAGTCGGTATCGTTAGTATACTTTTCGTATGCTGATCAGTTTAAAGATTTTATTCTGGGGGCACTGTAGCGAGAAAACACGTACCTGCGCGAGATAGATCTCACATCAGGCACCTTATTCGGCATATACGTGAATGGAAGCGCTCTTCCATATAAGGTCGTCGGCAACCTAATGCGGTTAACATTTCGCAGCCTCGTTTTCATTTAAAACCATATGAAAAATCTTCATTCAAGGTCTGCCATCTTCTCGAAGTTGAATTTGGCGAAAAAAATTAGAACACTGTGTGATACAAGAACTTATAAAAAAACTGTAATCATTTTCTTTAAGCAGGTAATAAATTGTTATCATCATAAAGCAAAACAATTATTCTTTATTAATGTATATTCTTCGAACATACGAAAATAAGTTGAAACTAATTATAATAAACTTACGACTAAAATATAATATATATATTTCGATAAACGGAACGTCATATATACAAAATCGATCACTATTCGAGAGCATGAACAAAATTCGACCGAACAGATAAAATAAACACATTCATCGTGTACCATCCATTCGTATCTCACACACATTTGTCAAAAATCGTATGTAATGCATCTTTCTCTTCACTACTTGTGTGTAATTATTTACAAGGACCAGTGATGAAGTATAAATAATAACAAGGCCGTCGTTTATTCGGCGCTCGTACCTAATTCGTATGTAGGTTCTGTACAAATAAATCGCGCGTGAGTACAAAATTCTAGACCATTTCTCCTATCCATTTGTAACTATCGCACTGCTACTCCATTGATAGTGATACCATTTCTGTTCGAAACTGGCTCGGCCTCGTAATGTCCCGATCTTCCATACATTCTTCTGGGCTGATTGCCATACCTGAAAATATTAAATTCTCAACATTAATAACTCGATCCTCGAGACCACGGTTTAAATTTTCGTCTTGATTCATTAAGGATGCATTAATTGAAATACTAAAGACGTGTTTTGCGAGGGCCTACCCGTAAGCGCTACCGCTTATGCTATAAGGACTGTCGTAGAGACCGTCTTCGGGAACGTTTTCGTACATAGTGCTCGGCGTTCCATCGTTCAGGCTCGCGTAGGACATGACAGCAGCATTCTGATCCTCCTTCCTCTCAGCAGCTTGCACATTTTCTGTATTTTTCACTGGTGTCGCTTTTCGCCTTAAAGACAAATACGAAATCAATCGTAGGAATAGAATTTTTGTCAGCTGTTTTCTCTCAGTGATGACACTTACAATCTCAAATAAACAAGGCCAAGGATGATTAGAATGAATATTATCACTCCTGCGCCAATACCCACACTTGTACCTACGCCTTGAGCTTCGGCTATCTCGTTTGATACAACTAAAAGTACAAAATAGTAATATAATACTCTTTAAAACTACATTTCGAGTTAAGTTGTGATACATACATTCACATTTGGGTTCGTCTCCACTCCAAGTTCCGGTATCCAAACATTTCCTCAAGAATGGGCCGACCCTCTCGTATTGAGGCAAGCAGTGATACTCTGCAGCACCTCCAAATGTTGTAGTTCCATTCACAACTATGACTCGCCCATTCTCTATCGAACCAGGATGTTTGCAGTCGACCGCTAAAATATTTAACCCACGATTAGATATCAATAATTAACTTTAACTTTAATTTGCAGATTATATAAATTGATTTCGACATACAGAAACAGGCAGGTGGTGAACCGCTCCACGATCCATTTTGTAAACAGACTCTCGTTTCGTTTCCTTCCATGTAATATCCGCGGGGGCAGCTGTAGTGAGCTATGCCGCCCACACTGTGAGTCGATACTTGAGTAGATAAAACACCCACTTTTTCGGGGTCCTTGCACCTGATCTCTGTAAATTGACGCATTTTTTTTTTTTTTTTTCATTATTCATTCTTCACTATAAAATCCAATAGACTCACCTTGGCAAATTGGAGTTTCGCTGCTCCAGGTAGCATTCTCGAGACACAATCTCCTCGCGAAACCGTCCAGTTCGAAATTACCATCGCATTCGTACAAAGCAGCGGCGCCATAATAGGTTGCGTTCGATGTCAATGTGTAGCGACCGTGCTGTATCTGTTCCGGTTTACCGCAATCGACGTCTGCGAAAGGCAAAATTCAAGCTTCCTTAATCAAATTCTGTAGCTTAATTAACTTAACGCGGCTCGAGTAATTCTGGCAATTCTACTTTCTATTCTCCATTTACAATGTTTGGGGAATGAATTATCGAGATCACGTCAGCGGCGAGTTGACACCTGCCGATACTCACAAATGCACTGCGGCACCTCGCCGCTCCATTTCCCGTTATCCTCGCAGGTCGACAACGGATCACCGACCACTTTGTATCCTCTCTCGCATCTGTATTTGGCGAGCGCGCCGATCTTGTAGGACGTGGCGCCCGTATTCGAATTCTCGACCGTGCCGGTTCTGATCAGAGTTCTGCCGTACATACGATCGTTACCGGTGACAGACAGGATTCCGTGTTCGGCGAAGACGGGCTCGGGGCAGCGAATTTCTGCAAAGTTAGACGTGCGAATTATTTTTAGGTTTTTCGTGTCGCGTTTTGACAACTAGGCCATCAGCGACGTGTAAATTTAATATACACTCCTCAAAAATGGAGACAGTATCTTTTCCAAGAAGCTACATCTTTGTTAAAAATGATCAAATTCAACCAATCAAGTGATCATTTTAAAATTGAATCTTCCTTTTTAAAATAATCAGCTCATCAATTCGATTCAATCATTTTTTATTCAATTTATAACTCTTTGAAAATAAGTGTTCCCAAAATTGTTTTGAGTGGTATAGCATGAATTATTTGTTTACTCGTGTACAATCCCAAATTTGAATCTTATTTCTGCTAAACCAGAGACTGACCTTCGCATTTCGGCGTCGCATCGCTCCATTGTCCGTTATCCAAACAATACCGTCTAGACACGCCGTTTAGCCTGTAGTTCCGCGAGCAGCTGTATGTTATCTCGCTACCGAGATACGTCGTGCCATTCACGTATTCCACCGCGCCGTTGGGAACTGGGAGTACCTTACCGCAGTCGACGTCTGAGTTATGAAATCAGAGCGTTAGTTTCGCTATCGGGAGTAGGATTCGATGGTATATCTCTAATTAATTACATAAGCAGTTTGGCACGTCTCCGGTCCATTCTCCATCTCTGGCGCAAGTGTGTTTTGGTTCTCCTTGAAGAAGATATCCAGCCTCGCAGTGATACTCGATCGAGCTGTGCACGTTCAGGTCGTACCCAACGACGTAACTTCCGGCGGGTACTTCTGGCTCTTCGCAGGTTATAACTGTAAAAATTTTGACAGTATAATTACGTTGAAAAAGAAAAATTGTAGATATTTTGATAACTTTTACGAGAATTCATGAACGAATGAATCAACGTTGGAAAGTTATTGTTGTATCTACTAGGTGACTTGTTCAATACTTTAAATATGTAAACATTAACTTGATATAGACATTTATCGAATTATGAATTAAGGAAATATTTACTAGTCCCTCGCTTTGCGTACAAGTAGTACATGAAACTTTTGCAATATCGCATCTAAAATTTGAATAGTAGGAACTCATAATAAATGAAAATTGTTTCGTCATGAATAACAAAAATATGTTCATAAGAGTCACTTTACGTACATTCTTCAGTGTTCAGAATTGAAATTTAAATGCGTCGCGAAAAGATTTTCAGTCGTTAGATACTCACGTTCGCACGAAGGTGTGTCGTGACTCCACTTGCCCTCCTTGGTGCATCTCTGTTTACCTTCACCCACGAGCCAATAATCCTCTTGACACGTGTAAAACGCCAAGCTCTCGACGGTCGTAGTGCCGTTAATCAACGTGACGGTACCGAATTCGATCTGCGCCGGTGCACCGCAGTCCACGAAACGGCACTGCGGCGTTTTGCCCGACCACGAGCCGCCGATGTCGCAAGTGAGCACCTATGAAGCAACGCGTCGGTTAGAAAATGAATTGGCGCAAATTAGACCGGCCGACTCACATTATCTCCGAAGAGGATGAACCCGCTCTGGCAGGAGTAGGTAGCGGTGGATCCGACTCGTCTTCCTGTGATTGTCGCCAATCCACCGGTGACTTCCGGTGGCTCGGGGCACCAGTCGACTGTGAAAACGATCGAGAGGCGTAAGCAGCGGCCCGCGAAAAGGGATCGTACGAAATCATCGTTTCACTTACACAAACATTGGGGCTGATGCCCGCTCCAGATTCCTCCGTCGCCGCACCTGCGTCTCGCGTCGCCCACGAGAGTGTAATTCTCGCTGCACGTGTAATCCGCTAGAGCCCCGTAAGTGGTGCGTCGGTCTAGCAGCGTTATCACGCCGTTCTCGAGTTCCGGCAGAGCACCGCAATCGACGACTGTGAGTTCAAATTATCTCAATGCGGCGTAATAAAATACTCAAAATCAATTTGACACTCATTTTCAAACGATTATAATTTAAAAACTAATTGAATCGAGCAAGTGATCATTTTAGAGCAGAAGATCTATAATGATCACTTTATCGATTAAATTTCATCATTTTTACTGGGATACAATCATTTGAAAATGATAACTGTTTTTTGAGAAGTGTATAATTTCGAGAAGAGAATCTTCCAAGGTGATCTACTTCGTAACGAGCTTCGAAAAGAAGCATGTTATCGCGAGAGGTACTCACATTTACAGGTGGGAGGACTTCCGCTCCAGAAGCCCGACGACTCGCATGTACGGGATTTCGTTCCCACGAGCATGTGACCGTCGGGACACGCGTAATCGATCGTCACTCCGACGCTCCGTTTCGCCCCCAAAATCGTCGTGTTTTCGAATTTTTCCGGACTACCGCACGTTTGTGGTGCTGTAAATCAGTTAGAAATGTAAAAAAACACAATCTCGGATAGAGAGAAATGATTCTCGAGATCTAGCAAGTGGAACGACTTTCAAGGACCGGCTGGGAGGATTTACGTAATAAATCGCTCCCTTTTTTTGTTACGAGAGATATGATAGAGTCGTTTCACGTAGAAACAAGCGAAATTTATGTATACACTCACTGCTTTGACAGATCCAGTGAAGGTAGTCAAGGTTGCAGCCGACGTCATTCCACATCCAGCTGCGACCACCGTCCAGCACAACGCAATTTTGCTCGCCATTGTAGTTGTTCGGTTGATCCTTGCTCCACAGGGGCTTGTGAACGATCTCACCTGGTTGCCATTAAACTCGTTATCTAACGTAATTCTCTATATTTGACGTAATCTATTATTTTATTTTATTTATAGGGTTTCATTACTCTCATTACACTGCAATCGAAGAATTCTCTAATATTTGTTTTGAAACGAACTTGGTTAGAATTCTGAGAAAGTAAAACTGCGATTGCATAAATCATATCATATCAATTACGCGTTCGACGTTGCGTAATTGGACGATTCGCATTTCTCTACCGAACCGGTAAAAATATTCGTCCCGCGATGTCCCGAGCGCCATTTGGATACGCAGGTGCAATTTCCGTCGAATTGCGACACAGTCGTGACTTTCACGTTCGATTTTATTAGCCCGGCTGTCCAAAAGTGCTTAGCCACGAGTTGTAATACGATACCTACGTGCGATATGACGACGCGGTCGTAATTTTTTAATCGACCGTGTAGCTCGCTCGACTTTCGAGCGTTTTCGTTTTCTTCGCCTTTCTCCGAGTTGCGCCTGATCCGCATACCCGATTACAGGAGCTTCGTGGAAAATCGAGAACTGGATCGAACGAGCGAATCGAAATTTTTCAGATCTCAACCCAAAAAATCTATCCCTACCCCCATTTTTCATATTTATGGAAGCAACTGGACGTTTTATTTATCATCAAAATTTCAAACAACATATCATTATACACTGAAAAAAAAAGTATTTTTCTACTCAGAATACAGAATATTTTTTA
>NCVS01001527.1:25236-56797 GCA_003055095.1 Goniozus legneri | reverse complement strand
TAGCAGCTCATCGCGAGCCGCGACGTAACGTCTCCCCCCTCGTTGTCCCTCGAACTCTCCCTGTCAACGAGCAGAATTTTTTCATCTCGTCTAGACGATATCAACATTTTTACGTTCTTTTTTGTTTTTATCGAAAAATTTACGTATATTCAATTATTAATAATATTCTTACTACGTTTATATAGGATGAATCGGGTTAACTATGCAGATTTTAAGATTTACCGTGGAAAAACTTTATAAATAATTGCGGCGAGAGGATTAATTTTAAAAATAAAAATTTTTAAAGTGTCTCGACGCTTCTTGGCAGGAATAGAGTTAAGTGCAGTTATATCTAATCAATTTTTCAGGTCAACCCTAAGAAATCGCTCAAACTTTCCACTTCCACAATCGGTCGAATTTTCCGGTGGTAAGAGTTTCGATTTTCCGGATAACTGTCGTCTCGATGATAGTGCCGGCAATAGCGGTATATGTGAGTGGATTAGTTGGAGGAAATACGTATTCCAACAGTTCTTTTTATTTACGAGGTGACATCGATCGATTGAAGAGCGCCAATACGTCCGATGGAAAATGTACGAGTTGCCGTTATTTCCCGTGCTCATCTCGACGCTCTTCTCGAAAAACTCTTTTATCACCGTACTCGGTGCGGCGCGAGCGAAAAAAAACCCGGCTGTTTCCAACTTTTTATACAACTCACTCTTTTCCCGCATCTCTCTATCCTATTTGCAAACAAATATAAACAGAAAAGTCGAGAACTCGCGATTGTATCGTTACGCCGGCTAGAGGCGCGTTTTTGGGGGCGTGAAATGAAATTAGCGCGTACGCAAATGGAACACAGCTCCGTATAACGTCAAATCTGATTTCCAGTTGTCCGAATCGGCGAAAATTCTGTATGCGCTCGTGGAATATAGAGGCTGAAGGGAGGGGGGGGGGCAGGCAGAGAGAGAGAGAGAGAGAGAGAGAGACCGGGGAGAATAAGTAAAAGAGATATATTAGGCGGAACACGGATAGCATGGTAATCCCATTCTTGAGCAACGTACCGAGTGGAAGTGACAAGCGCCTCGGCAACGAAATACTATTTTTCCGTGCGTCCGAACGGACGAGTACTCGCGATATACAGCTCACCCAGTTTCCGCGTTTTCGCGACGTACATTTCTCGATAATAAAACACACTCTCCGCCGTTTATCGCAAACGTTCTTCCACTTTTTCTTCTCTCTTCGATACGATTTCGGTTAATTTTCATTTTCAGCCAGTACGTATTTTATTACCGATAAAGCCACCAGGGTCGTACGTGGCGCACCGCAAACGTAATTTCCGATTCTCGCCGAAGAGTACAACGCTCTCCTGGTACCTTTCGCGAACTATACTACATATATGGCCCTGCTATATCTATAGCCCAGGGGTATCCACGTATCGCGGTGGTTTCTGCCCGCGACGTCCACCTCCGGGTTACGTTTGCGTAACTCTCGCACGACGGATTTTCATTTCTCCCCGAGATCGTTTCCACGAAAGAACCGCCATTTTCATTAACATCGATTCCTCGGGAGTATCTTTCTTCCACCTCGCGACGATAAACCGGCTGACTCTTCCGAAAATTTTGTGCCAAGGAATAACGGAGTAGCGATAAAATTTTAGTACCCGATTGGCAATAAGCTGATTATTAGGTTCAATCCGGAGGGTGTTATTGCACGAGACAAATTGTCTGAATTGTGTACCTAATCGTCTGAGTATTTACTGAGTACATTTGTTCTATATTGTTCCAAATTTTTATTACAAAATTCGTACTGATTACCGAGAAAACTCCATAAAACCAAAATAAGACTAGCCCCCCATTTTCATCCAAAATCGAAATCAAAACAAACAAATAGAACAATCTATTAAGCGCTTTAATTTCAATTTTGGATGAAAATGTAGCACATGTAGAACAATCGGAACGAATTTCGTAATCATGATTCTCAAAAAATGGGGGCCAACTTCAAGGACTTGAATATTCACTCGATATTTTTTACAGAAAATATTGTTATCGAAATTTCAAAGGGACAACACCTCTCGTCATTTTTTTACCGCGCAGTAGGAATCAATTAATTAACGCGGCTGTGTAACAAGCGAGTACAAGGCGAGATATTACAGCTAAGCAGTTTTGATGCGGGTTGTACGTAACACTCCCCTCTCTCCTTTATTCTCCGGAGGGAGTTGGATCTTCGAGCTCGAGATATACATTCGAGCAAACTGGGCTGGCTCTCGCAGTAGTTTGCGGCGACGCTCGGAGGATCCATCCGCGGCGGAGGGACGCGGAGGCCGAGATACTCAGCGCGGTTTATAACGCTTCTCGATCGATACCAACGGCACGACGAAATTGCCAGTGGTACTCGGGGCCGGCGTGCGTCCATAACCGGAGACCAGCCCCGGTGCATATCGCCAAGTCAGAGCCCGATCCGCTTTACCGGATGCCGCAACTTCTATACGTAATCTCCTAACTCGCGTCCATAATTTCGAATTTGCGTACCCCGAGTACCCGAGTTTTCACAGATGAACCGTCAAAGAGGTGATCGATTCGGAGTGCTCCCGATCGTTTTCGACGCAGTGTCAACTCGGTGTTGCACAGTTTTCGAATTTGGGATGCAGAGAATAATCCAGGTTTCAGATCTGTAATTATCTAACAAGACTTGGAGAAAATCTCTCTCCAAGTCTCGCTCCAAGTTCCGGAAAAAGAACTCGCTCTATGTCTAAGTTGAAAATTTAGAATGTCGGAAAAAATTTGATCGATATGGATTATTGCATTACCGACTGTTATCATCACACACGTATCGATAATGCAGTGATGAATTTTGGATTAGTGATATTGTTTTTTTTTTATCACTAAACGTGAAGTTGCTGCAATAACCGCTAGTACCTATAATAAAAGGGGTTAATAGAACAAAGATCTGATTGGTTGTAAATTTCAATCTTTGAATGTTAACAACTTTTGAACGAAACATCAGATCGAGGGAATCGAAATATATTTTTGCTTAGAGTTCGCTCCTCTATATGCCTGTTCCGGCTGTACATTTATTCCTGTTACACTCTGTAATGAAATTCTAATAAAAAGTTTATTAAGCGATTTGTCCTGATTTTCGGCGAGTCAATAAACGACGAATTTCCTCAAACATCGTACTTCTCGGTATATTCGCTCATTTTTCGAACAATCTATACATTCATGTCGATATTACATTTCGTTGCTATACTATACATATACACTCAATAGAATTCATGAATTTAATACGAACTCTCGTTCGAAAGGAATGAGAGCAAACGAGATCAGAAGGAGAGGGGATCCAACGCGATTCGAACGAACGTAATATCCTATCGGTATATACACGAAGGTGTGTGTCGAGTTGAGCGGATTCGAGGTCCGGTAAAGTTCGATTACCGGGGGCGTGTGTATATAACGCTAGCGGCCAGGAATACGTTGAAGCGAATCACGGCTGACTCTCTCTCTCTCTCCCTCTCTTTACGAATTCCGTGAAAGTACGAAGGAAAGTGTGACGAGAAGCAGAGAGGTTACGTGTGCGGCTCGCGCGGTATAACCAAAACGTAAAGGGACCGCTGCGGGATGAATTCCGTCGGAATCGCCTGGCTGACTGGACTCCACTCCATCCGATTTTCACTCCCGAATGTTGAAATCGTGGACAGGGGTCAGGCGGGTTCACCCAGCGATAACCAAATTATCGTCGTTTTCCGAATATCGTCTCGAAAAATATTTCGAGATAATTTTCCTTGAAAATTCGTCTCGGGCGAATTTTCGCGAGACTTCGAGGGGAAGGGAGAGTTTAAATCGTCACCATTTTTCGCTCAGACCCGAACGATTCGTGAGAGATTAATTGACGTCGTTAATGTACGTTTGATATTGATGACCGGCCGTTAAACCGTAATTGCGAGAGGAGAGAGGTAACTCCGTGGGTACAGCCGAAATTTCGCGGGACGCGAAAAATACGCCGGTTGCGAATTTACGGCGAACCCCTCTCGAAACGTTACGTATTCTCGCAGCCGAGAATTCTCGACCGTTCCGAATTCGCGAGTAATAAAGTCGGGGTCGAGATCGATGCCTCGGCTCATTCTCGCGATAATAATTCGGATCTCAAATACTGAGAGAGAGAGAGAAATTTAACAGTATGGTCCAATTATATCGAACGGGGTATCGTGATACAATTGAATTAGATTCTCTCGTACCAAATCAGACCGCACTAGTTATATTCAGAGTAGTACAAAAATCTTACTATAGTATCTGCGGGTAATAAGACCTAGCTAAGCGGATTTTAAGATAAAAAGAAAAATAAGATAAATATTTACTATTTATCAATATAAATTGTTTGTATAGTTATCTTAGAATGAGTTAAGAACATCCATTTTTTAATATTATTCATACAAACCTATAAATAAATCATTTTATAAAACACTACTCATGGGCCTTATTATACTACGGTTGGGTAATAAGGCCTATAGTTAAAATCTCATACATATAAACACAAAAATTATTGAAAACACAAACATAATTGTTTATGGCCGTCGAACGTATACTGATGTTTTCGTATGCTACATATTATTTTTAATACTATTTCTGGCTTCTAGGCCTTATTACCCGCAGGTACTATTTTAATCAATAATCAAGACGTGCCTGAACTAAAAAGATAGTAAATCGAACTATTAATTCCTTTGAGTGGGATGAAAGATTCAGGAGATTCCATGAGTTCTCATCTCGTCGTTGGGGTCTCAACCGCGAGCGGAGATTTTCCGTAAGGCGAACAATGTGAGGTAAATCGATTCGATTCGATTCGATGGAACTCTCTCGCGTAATGAGGTAGCTTCTCTCTCTCTATCCCGACTGCCACCACGAAACGATCCAGCGTGCATTGAAAATTTTTATCCCCGTTTTCTCTCTTTCTGAGCTATCCTGTCGATCTCCTTCCAAGATTTAACGCGTAAAGGCGAAATTTCACGAAATAACGATTTTCGCATTAAAATTCATGAGGGCCCCGACCGTGACGAGGAGAAGCCCGCTCATAGTGGGAAAAAATGGCAGGGGTATAGAACGGAGAACATTCTGCGGTACGTTAATATCACGACATGATCGAGGGAGGAAATTTCCACTTCTTTTCGCGAACGCAGTGTTCTTGTTTTTCCCCCATTTTCCTCGCCTCCTCTTCTGCACGACAAACACGCGCTCTCGAGTTTATTATTTTCTTCCATTATGTATTTACAAGCCACGTCGGTTTCATTATCATTTTTAATTAATAAAATAATTCCAATTCGGTTAAACAAGAATTAAAATTATCATTTTCGGACTATAAACCGCGAATATAAATTACCGACTTTCTGAGAACCGTATAAATTTCTCGACTCGGTCCTTCGAAATACAGACCAGCAGGTGAGATTAGATTTCACTCGGGAGAAATAAACCAAACCTATCGGGCTAATGTTTCATTTTGTGTGTACGTGCGATGTAACGACACACGAGTAAAGTACTCGCGAGCAAAGCACTCGGTAGCTTAGCGCGTTTCGTTTTCTACTGGCACGTGTCCCTGATGCGATTCGTCATTAGTGGTGCGCGGTGCCCCGGCGTTACACGTTGCATGCGGTATTCGCGCGAGAAGACAAGCAAATGGGGGAGAATCTCGGCGCGCATATACACGACCTATGCACAAATGGACGCGCTGTACCGGCCGTATTCACTGTGTACGGCCGAAATCCGGGATAAGCGAGCATCCGAGCCGATCGCATCTGCGCACGCGCGCCCTCGCTGTCTAACGACGCGATAAATAATGGAGGCCCTAACGTCACGTCGCGTTTCGAATCGATCAACCGAGCTCGACGAAAGATGCGCTATTATCGTCCGTCGGGATGACCGGACCACGCGAGACATTTGTAATCCCATTTTCTGAATTCGAGAAAAATTTGGTCGGATTTTTGTTTGGATGTTGTTATCAAGAAACTCGGCAAAGTTTCGTGCCAAATGGTATAACGCGGGTACACATGTAGCGAGCGCAGCGCACGAACCTCGACTGAGGTACTTATACGCGAAGATCGTCCAATTGAGTGCCGATCAATGTTTAATATCGAATTATCTTCGCAACGAAAAATTAATATTGCTTGTACTCGAATTTTGCATTTATGAGTATAAAAATTTTTGTATTTGAGAAAATGTTCCTACGTTCTAACATTTTTATCGCAGTATAGGTACTTTTTTTGATAAACAACGAGGGAAAGGTTCTCGCTATACGGTATTCAAGAAAAATAATTTTGGACGAAATTCCCATTGGGATTTTTTGCATTGGCTTATCGCGAGCTCGTTTTTATATGGGATTTGGAAAAATAGAGAAATTGTCACGGCGATAACGCGCCAATGACGTGGCTCTCGACACACGCGAACCGGATAAAACCGGGGATTTTCGTGCGGTTCTGTCGCTAGTACCTTGGTCACCGATCGACTCCCAGCCGTTTGTATAAAATTTCGGTAGCGGCGTGATTTTCATGAATTTTCCGGTCATTGGCTGGGATCGGTCTCGTGCCGAGGACCATTGCTCTAATACCACTTGACGTATCGTTCCGACTTACACAGCTCGATAGAACCGCCTTCTTTTTATTCCGCTCGTCGAATGTCGAAGCACACAATCGCACGAATATCGCTGTAGCCTGTCTCGCTTCTGGCTTTCGGTATTGAAAAAACAATGGTGTCGAACCGTTCTATCTCTTTCTCTCCCTCCTGTTGTTTTATATACAGGGTGTCCTTGTTATTTAATTTATAGTCTAACAAAAATAGATCAAAGTGACTCTCAAATCAAATTTAGAACGATAAGGATCATTTTGCTCATTTGTGTTTACATCTGTTGATGATGTAAATGAACGAAATATCGTTGTAGTTTTCGAAATGTATCTGAAATGCCTCTTTTTTTCAAAAGTACTCATACTTTCTAGAAATTTAGGTACAGCCGGCGGTATTGGGACACTCGGTACATTTTTCCGTCTCATTCGCTCGCTCACGAGAGCGAGGAGCAAGAGTCGAGCGAAACACGGTCGATTACTGCGCAATCGCGCGCCTCGCCACCGCACGGATCAGCGGGGTTTTACCGGGCGCGAAACTTTCGTCAAACTCGCGAGAAGAAACTGATCCGTTACAGGTGTCGCGATCGATAAGTGGCAATTGCTTTTAGGCTCTCGGATAGCGCGAGTGGAGGCAAAAAGGGGACCCAGAGCCAAAGAAGTATACGATTGTGTCCATTTGGGTCAATTGGGTATAAGAGTCAGAATACGACCAACGCGTTAGCCGGAGAGAGAGAAAATTTATTTTTACATCCGTTACGCGTAAACCGACGTTTACGACTCCTACACACACGAAATTTATCTATCGCGCGGATGGAATTTCGACAAATAACGCCGAAAGTAATGGCCCAACGAGAAATAAAAAGTAGGATATTTATCGTGTGTATGAAGAATGAAAAAAATGAAAAGGGAAAATCCCGCGGAGCGAAGTTTCTATCGGTATATAGGAGTGATTTAAATCGCGTCCGGAACAATCGATGAGGGGATTTTGGATGAAAGGGAAAGGAAAAAAAGGAATTCGAACAACCGTGAAGAGAAGTAAGAAAGATCGTTCGCGGAGTCATTTCGCATAAATGGGATCGTCGGATTTTCATCCGCGCGCGAGGGGGAAGCACGAGAACATGACGTATAAAGTCAAACCCACTCCGTACGATTTTCATGAATTTTATGGTTCGATAATGTGTATATGTATCATATAGACACATGGATACAGCTCCCTCGCTCGAGTGAATATCCTTGACCGCAGATCGAGTTTCTTTTTTTTTTTTCAGAAATAAAGAAATTTCTGTTTCTCTTTAAAGGCAGATTTGCAAACAAATCGTCATAAAAGATATGCAAAATAATATGTATTGAATTTTAAAACGATTAGGTACGCAATATTCAAATGAGCACGCATTCTATGGTTCGGATAACTCACCTTATGAATTTTCAAACCCGGAAAAGTCGCAGTATGGATCGCTTCCGTCTGTAACAGAAAGAAAGTATAATTCGTTTCTGGGAAATTTTTAACTGGAACTCGACGCGCAACCGATTTCTGAAAATTGCGCTGAAAATTTGCAACCGCGTCACGTTTTTGGCCAGCCGAAACTGCTTTCCCTGTTTACGCGAACTTTCTATCGTCGCGAGCGGAAGACGAGGCCCGCCGATTGAAACGCAAACGAGCATCAGCTGGTACCTGGACGAGCGTGCATGCGAGAGAGGAGCCGCGCGAAATGGAATTCGCGCATTTGGAATACGCGATCGTCGAAATCGCTGTTTTGGAAATACCGAATGTCCCCGAAATTGTTAAATAGGTCAGGGGGTAATTCAATTTCAAATTCTTGTATCAACAGGGTAGGTAGTAATTTGACAAATTCAAAGCGATCCTACACGAACTCGAGCGTAATTATCGCTATTGTAACACGATCAGAAAAGTAATTTTATACGAAAATGTTGTAATCGCTAATTAACACGATCTCTCTGTTTTCGGTACGTATTAAAATTCACGCGTTCATATACTCGCGCTCGGTCAATTTTCAGTCGTGATTTTCACGAATATGACTGATATTTATATAAAAACCATACTAAGAAAAAATCGTAATATCACATCGTTAAAGGTTCTTCCGAGTTCTCGAATGTTATGATTATTCGGATAATAAATTCGAATCGTTTTTAACGTAACGTCGGACGATAATTGAACCCGCCGAAACCCATTTACAGGGGATATCTGCGCGAGGTTACGGTCGAAATCGTAAACCAACCTCGTAAATTCACGCACACCTCTTATTCCCGTGACCGCTACTGTTCGTGACGAATATGATTATACCTATGCGATCTCTCGAGCGGTGCGGGCGCGCTGACATCGCACGGCTCTTCCTCGCTGGAAGGTGGCCGAAGTGCTACGACGATACAATCGTGATTTACAAGCTGCGTGTACGCTCCTGGCGACGGATTATCAAACTCGTCGTGTTCCCGAAACCATATACATTCTCCCATGTTGCCAGGTAATGCTTTAAAGTTTCGAAGATGAGATCAAACGCGAAATGTAGTTTTCTGTTATTCAACTTTGCGAGAATGCTCGAGGAAGTGATACATTTCAAACGGAATAACATTTTCGACTGAATTCGGCAGTCTGATATATCTCAATGCAAATAATCGTACATAACCCTGACAATATGAAAATATTCTCAACATAATTTGGTATTTTATAAATTAAACTTGGACGAACCTATATCATTATTTATTTCGACAATATTATTCTTTTCATAAACATATTTGTTTTGACACTTCGAAATTCAACAGAATAATTAAATGATTGAATGATATCAATCATTCATTAATTATTTTTTCAGTAAACTCATATGATTCTTAGTATTTCCCACTCCATTTATCGACTCTCTCGTATATCAGCCTCGTCGTACAAAAGTTTCGAGAAAATTAAGCCAACTGTAAATGCCGGGAAAATTTAACGATAGGATTTTATCGCGAATTCGTTTATCGCAATGTTATTTCGGTCGGTGAACTGTGCATGGGAGGTAAGAGATGGCGAAGGGGGAGAGTTTGCGCGTGGCAACACGTCTTCGAGAAATGCATCGCGAGAGGCATCGATCGTAAAAGCTTGATGGGCCATCACGGACGAATCAAGGTTTCGTACGCTCGTAAAAGCGGTACGTCGTTTCGTCAGTCAATTACCGTCGTACATATACTCGCACCTGCTCGAGTTGAACGGAAGAGTAAAAAGTGGGAAAAATAGGAAAACGGTGTGGTCGCGATGCACAGAGGCTGAGCATTTCACGTGAATCACTTCGCGTGTATTGGATAGATAAGAATGTATTCAGTTGTTCCATCCAAACGTTGAAATTCAGTCTGCTATTCGCTTTGAAACAAGAATAATTTTCTTATAAATAAAAAACAAACAATTAATAATAATTCATAAACATTTAGCTGAATAATTTTTCAATCCTAACATTCCATTATAATGTATTCAAATCAACGTAAATTTAATCTAACAATTATTTCGTTCAGTTTGTAGTCGAAATTCCCGAACAAAGTTAGAAGTTGCAATTGCAATTGTATGTGAAATGAATGTTCGCGATAGCCGCAATTGCGCCTCCCCCCAAGACTCGCGTTTTGTCGAAAGTCACCGCGTGATTCACGAGCAGAGCTGACACCCTCTAATAAGGCTATTGCGATGCATCATAATGACAAATTATTAATCTCGCGGGGTACGCCGGCAAGTTGGTCCCGCGTGGCGACAATTTCGGCCTAATTATCAATCGAGTCGGTGAACCGTGAGAAAAATTAATCTCGCGGAGGGTCGATGAACCTTCGTTTTCGAACGACACGATCGCTTCGCTCAACGAAATTCCATTTTGTTCGCATTGTAGTATCTCGTAAACATTTGCATAGACGAGTTGTTTTTTTTTTATCGATTCGCGATACACGCAAGTACTATTTAAATTGCATTCTATGTTCCTTTCGTCGTTGGTGGTTGAAATAGAAAAAAAAAAAAATCGAACGAGGTCAACCAGCGGCTGGCTGTGTATTCTCGGGACGCTGGCATGCCGAAAATTTCTCGCCACATTGGTCGATTTGTTCAGGCTAGGCGGGCTCGCGATACTCGTCGTATTTTAACATCACGATGGACAGCAAGAGTGCGAATGAAAACAGGACAATTCTTAAGGTGTTAAGGGGTTGTCTCGCTTAAATTGAAGTAGAAAAATTGATTTATTGCGCGTACACTAAATTATTGCAAACTTATAGAAAAAACTCACTATATTTTTAAAAACGCGAAATAATAATGTTTTATGTAATAAAATTGCTTACAAAATATTCGGTTTTACGATAAACTGGTTCACTAACACGATGTAATTTGAGCCACATCAACAAACATACACTACCTAGCTACATTCACATTCACGATCGTGGCTACTTCACACACGTCCCTACGCTCTCCGTGCGTCTCTATGTATTGTTGAATTGTACACGGTTGTAAACGGTTGAATATTTTCATTTTCTGCCAATGTTTTTGTAATATCTTCGTCTATAAGTGTACAAATTTTCATCCGTATCTAAGTTTCAGTGTGGAAGATATAGCAATCAATGTGACAATTTATATGCGAGATAAAGAGAATGCGTGTCGGTGTATAATCTTTAACTGCATGTATCTCTGATTTGAAACGGTCAATCCTTTTTAAATTTCACAAGCAGTCTTATAATAGTATTCTAAAAGAATTGTCCAAGTTTCATAAATATGATAGTATTTGTGCTTTGGCGAGACAACTACCTTAACGAAAAATATAATTTAGAAAAAATATCTATTGCGACTGGGCGCAAAAATTGCGGATCGATTTTCCGACTCGGAATCGTTCTCTAATCGAGTCCGAAAGCTGAATACGGCTGTCCCGCGGCATTCGCATCGTATATGTAGAAATTCCCACGTGAAACCTCAACCGCGGCTCTCTGGTACTTTTGCAACGAGAAAATTCGCGCGAAATGAAGTGAGACGAAAGTTCATCGTTGAGTTTCACTGTGCGTGAATTTCGAGCCTCTCCCTCTCTCTCTCTCTTTCTTGCTCGCTCGCACATATGCGGTATGCAAAACACACTGAGCGCGGAATTCGTCGGGACGATTACGCGGTCGAATCGACGTTAAAACCCCGGCGCGCGACGCGAAACAAACTTACCGTGCGGCAACCGTGCATTGCATATCTTCCCCATACACGTCTGGCAACTCGTGCTCGCATATTGCGCCGAGCTTTCAACTTGCCTCGGTCTACTCTAATTTTCCCCAATCTCTGATTCCACAAAAAATCATTCCGAACTCGTACGTTCCCTTCTCGGTATTTCTCGCGTCTCGTTTCTGAGATTGAAAAAAATAGCTATCACGAACGAAACCGAATCACAAAACTATACCAACTGCATATAGAAACTACTCCACTGACTAGAAAATTCTTTTTGTCCCTTTGCGCCATTAGCAAGAATTTTTCAGTATTACCTACGTTCGTTGGATTTTTACAAAAACGAGATAAACACATTCCTTTATTTATACTCGCGAACGTAGTCGAGATTTGAAAAATTTTCATATTCAAAAGTTGGAAATTCGGGAAGCGGGTTTAGTTGAAATCTGGAACGAGATGCAACCCTGACCGTTGCTCTCTCGGATACTGCAGCGAATGAAGACGTCGAATAGGGGAAGCGAGAGGGAGAGAGAGAGATGAGGGAGAAGATGTAACAGCTCGCTCGTCGGGAGAGTCCCCGAAGGCGTTTACCGCCAGACACGCGTGTATCTCGAAACTATCGTGGAAACGTCATGCTCAGGGCCCGCGAACGCGCGTATACGAGCGCTCGTGTGTAGACCGAGAGAAACTATAACCCGAGACGCGAGAGTCGGAGGACCGAAACTTTCGATAAGTTTCGGTCGCCCTCTTCTCTCTCTCTCTCTCTCTCTCTCTCTCTCTCTGTTGCAGCTAGCTTAGCTCGCGCGGCTCGCTAATTTATCGCATCCCGACGTCTCCGCACACTCGCGCAACGCGGCAAAATCCTTCCGCGAGCACGACGCCATCGTTAATCCTCTCCCTCCTTCTCGCACGCTACTCTCTCCTCCCGGTGCGCTCTCGGTGTGTTCCTCGTGTCCCACTCGATTTTTCGAAATTTCGGAATTCTCGCCCAACTCTTACGCTCGGGAATCCAGATCCATCTGTACACTTCCGAAGTTTGGTAGGGAAAAAAAATTGCAGGCCATCGGGAAATTTTGTCGGTAGTATCTCCCGCTGAACTATCCTTTCTACCTTTTTCCCATTTCAATTTTGTAACGCGTTTTCTGTTATAACGAACCGGTTAGCGGAACTTTGTAGTGCGGAAGTTTTTGCGTTCCCGGCAATCTCGAAATCGAGCAGTCGGTGTGGTTTCGGTCGACGAGGGTATTTTTAATAATCGTATCGTGAAACATTTACACCTTGTAAGATTTTCGAGTGCCCTTAACGAGAAGAACAAATTAACAATTGCGACAAATTTTTTAATTCCAATTATCGGATTTTTACGATGTTCGAATATTAAATTCATCGAGATATTGCTTTCAACTCAACCGTAAAATTCTAAAAATCGATTAAATAACAATTAATTGTTATAAAATAATGGCTCAGGAGGAAGGAAAATAAAAAATGTGTAAAGTCCGGTTTATATTATACACAGAAAGTAAATTACCGAAAACGCAATTACATCTACCTTCAATTTATTGCACCAGCGATTTATTGCGCGCAAACTCATCCACTTCAATTACAGCTGATACGTTCCCATTTTGTTTTTTCATCAACAGAGAGGGAAAAAGGGAGTGAATAGTCGAAAGCTTGTGCAGTTTAAACTGTGTCGCAATTACCAACGCGCGATCATCGATAACATAATTTTTTCGTTAAATTAAGCGCTACTGTAAACCTGCGCTATAAAAAAGACACGAACGATCGTGCGAAACGGGCAAAATTCGAAATTGAAACTAGGAACGAAATGATATTTATGATTTTTCGTCATTTTGATATACGTCGTTGTCATACCGAACTATGGAAAATATCAGTAGTGCTTGTCATCCATTTTTTGATAGCATTTCCGTTTTTTATATTTCCCTTCTCTCTCTATTTTTCCTCGCAATCAAGAATTGGCACGAACACGGCGATTTTCGGTGCTCGAAAATATTCGTGTTTTGCAACCAGTGAAAATAATAAAAAAAAAAAAAAGGGAGAAAAATCAATCTCGCTAACCGTACGCGAATCGTCGAGTTCCATTCTTCGCGTTCCACAGTCATCAACTTTTCAAGTCGGGAACAATGAGATCGCTCTTTTGTATGTTCAATGACGGTCGTAGATATCGATTTGTGTAAGCTGATCCGGATTATCGCACAGCCGATAACCCAAAATATCGCAAACGCGCTGTGAAAAAGCAAGAATTATCAGTCGCCGGAGCAAAATCGCATTTCCTTTCTAATATCGAAGCTCCGATGGATACAAAAAATGATGAGATTCATTCGTTATCGGAATTTCATATTTCCGTCAACATTTTTACAGATGGCCTCTGAATTACGGCTCGTTCCTAGGAAAAAAAAAAAAAAAAAAAATACGAGACGAGCCGCATTGACGATGATTTTTCGCTGCGTGAAAATTCTTTTGTCTCCCTGTCAAACAATTTCGGAGCAAATATATCCGTGTCGCGCATAAAGTTCGGAATGACGATATGGGGGCAGAATGTGTACTGGGGAGAATAGTCGAGTTTATCGTTATTTTTCGACGCGATGAGTTTGACTCGCATCGCTCGATTTCGGACGAAAATTTTGTCATCCAGAGTGGGAGTTGTGTCGGCGACGAGAAATAGAATTTCATTCGCAGAGTTGCTGGGAATCTTCTTATTTTTCTATTTATCAAAATTTTCGCTCAATTCTCATTTTAATAATTCATTAGTTGAAATTCGACACGGAAATGTTAAGCAGTATCGAGTTAATAATCTGAAATGTTCAATTTCAATGTTCAGGAAAGATTCGATAAAGAAACAACCCCCGTGAAAATAATAAGGAGCATCCTCCAGAGGGGTGCGTTATGATTTCGTTAGAGGAAGGAAAGGAAAATAATTGAAGCTGATAAGGGTCGAATAACACGAGCAAACGGAGCATGAATAATTTCGGAGCGTCGTGGGAACAAGTTCCCGTTGTACGTATTATATGCGGCATTGTGAAACAGGCTTTATCGTTTTCGTTGCATCTGACGTCGTCGGTGGAAGGCTTTCGCGAAAAAGCCGACGTCACACGGAATTGGAAGCAATCCGGTATGCGGTATGCATATCAGATTCGGGACGCGTCTTGTGTACGTCTCGCGGTCCTACACGCGTTGTATGTACAGGGTGGTTAAAAATGAATTATATATACTCTACTTAAAATGATAGATGGCCCAACGCAGGCTCGTGTAACTCATACTCTCGTTCCTTCGTACAATGCGCATTCAGTAATGAAGTATTACGCAGCTTCAACAGCCAGTCGGACAAAGAAACGCTCTCCCATTTTTCTCCGCGAGCGGATCTGGCCTTGTGTGTTTTACAATCATTGGAAACTCGATAATCAAAAGCGAGTTAGTTGAAAATTCCTGTAGGAATCTGGCAATCGACATCCATTTGTCCAATTAAATCGTCCGATTGGCTATTGAAACTGCATGACAATTCGGAAACAGTAACGAATGGATTAGAAATTGTTGAAAATTGGGAATTTAAATTGCGTTACTAATTACAAAAAATAAAAATCTGTTGGAGCCGATTAATATTTATTTAAAAATATAGATATGATAATATTTAATTCGACAAAGTGGAGTATTGTTGGAAATGAGTTTGAATATATTATTGGTATCCGAAATTCAAACATTTCTTTTGCCTAGCAAATTTCAATCTTTTTCAATGAATGCAAAATAAATGTCGAGCACATTCGAGAAATTTTTGTTCACATGTAGAACACCCTGTATGCATCGCGCTACGTCGCATGTAATGTCTCCGAAATTTATGTATACGCGATGGGAGTTTATCCGTGATTCGGTATCCGGCGTGGATGCATCGACGACTTTGAAATCCGATCGACGCATTTCGTTCCTTCGCCTGGATCTTTTCATCTTTCTTGCTCTCTCTCTCTCTCTCTCTGTACACCTCACGCGTTTCCGTCACGTGCGCTTACCGGATCAGAGAAAAAGATCCGAGAGACACAATGCAACGGGTTTTTTGTCGAATATCCGAGTGTGGCTAGCTTGTGACACTCTTTCGCGGTGAAAATGGAAACTCGCGAAAATTGCCAATCAGCGAATTTCGTTGATCAATAGTATCGCGGCGATTAAACAACACGATGGTGACATGTTCGACTCGGGATAAAGAAATCGTTATTTTTGTCGTTAAAGCGCTATAAAAGGCTGGTTAAATGAGCAGCGCGATGCCAGTTCAGTAGTTTGCGTGTCAAGAGGTCGGTGCTATATGTATAGTACTATATATAGGACCATGGCGTTGGTGGTAGGTGCTATTTTTGTACGAATACGAACTGTGAAAAATTTTGTTTTATAGTTTCCTAATTAACACAGTGCCTTTTATTTTTGTTATTTCTGCGATACCTGCAAATTTCGCTCAAAGTTCAAAAATTTATGACGAATTGTATGAATTTATTTGCATGAAGTTGAAGAACATCTACAGTTATTGAAATATAATAATTTTCTTTTACGAACAGATATGGAGTTTAATTATGCTGAATACATTAATGTATTCTTCAGCCAGTGAATCTCATTTTCAAGAGTATAAAGATGATCTCGAGGTAGCGGAATATAAGCATCAGCCATTGTACAGCTTTTTCTATAGTAACGGTTATGCTCCTATAGACGACTATAAGAAATTACAAGGTAAAAACTTGGTATCCATTGAAATTGTTATGCTTGAGAGTAAATATTAATATGTATTTAATCTATTTTAGAAAAAATGTCGAGTGATGCCGAAATTAGCGAAACTGTCGATATGTTGGCTGTTGCTCCTAATGGTAAAGATTATGAGAGTTTTTTAAGCGAGTTTTTTGATGAGTCGGGAGAAGTCTCTAATCTTAAGAAGAGGGAAATAGACGACTTCGATCACCACCACCACGATCACCATGATCACCATGATCACCATGATCACCACGATCACCATGAACATCACGATCATCACGAGCATCACGATCATCACGATCATCATAAGCATCACGATCATCACGATCATCATAAGCATCACGATCATCATCACCATCATCATGATCACCACGACCATCACGATCATCACGACCACCATAAGCATCATGACCATCACCACCACCATCACGATCACCATGATCACCACGATCACCACGACCACCACAAACACCATGACCACCACGACCATCACGATCATCACAAACACCACGACCATCACGATCATCACGATCATCACCATCATCATGATCACCACGATCACCATCACCATTAGTAAATCAGTAAAACATTGAAATCTTCACTGCAATGCGAAAAATCTAAATTCGATCACCCCAAGCAATTTTCAACGAATAAACAATAGCAGAAAAGCGAGAACACGAAAAATAAGATAAGAAAAGATCGATGTCTGTGTCTATCTTGGTATGTGTCTTGTCTAACGATAAACGTGATTGATTCGATCGGGACGCATATGTACGTCCGAATTCTCTCTGGGAGATTGTTAAATCTGTCGCGCAGACAACGAGAAAACAGCAAGTAATGCACTTTACACTCAAACTCTACCAAGCCTATTCTTCCTCCACGGCTGACAAATAACCCTACACGATCCCGAGAATTGCAGTACCCGGGGATAATCTTTCAACTCTTCGTTCTTACCCGTGTACAAATACGAAAAGAGCCGAATCGATCGCGGATTTAATCAGAGGTCTGGTGTGGTCCACCGCTCGATCTGGAAGATACCCGGTCCGCTGAAAGTTTAATCAGACCCTAACCACGATCCACTCGAGCCGTTCAAGGCGCTACTCTCACAAATTACTTATCTCCCTGGACCCGCGCGAGGCTGATTATCCACGCGTCATTATGTTGCGTTAAGTGAATCGCCACGCCAATCGGAGAATTAATCAGACGCGGTGTGTACGACCCCCTGCGAAACGATATATCACCCATGAATACTGCGCGTCTGGGGAATACTAGCTCCTGTGATGGTACGACTGGCGCTTGGGAAAGCACGGCAATAATGTAACACCTTGTAACCCGTGCTTTAATACTCGCCCCCTCGTATATCCATAATTTTACAAGCTCGCGTGTACGTCAGGCTCGGACTAATAATAGTACCTGATTAATGCTCAGATGAAAGATATCACCGCGAAAAGTGATGCATGCCGCTTGACCGATCGGGCCCTCGGTTTTATTTTCACTCGCACGAGACTCTAAACTCGGTATCGAGCCCAAGCATCGCGATTCGTCGATAGCAATAATTACTCTGAAAAAACATTAAACAGGCGCGATTAAATGTTACCCTCACACCAGATTCTCCGTTCCTCTTCTGGTCTTCGACCTCGATGGTCTTTCGAGTTAAAATAATTTATCTTCGTGGGACAAAATTTTCAAAATCTGATTCTGACGTGAACAATTAATTTAAAGCCGAGGAAGGTCCAAATCAGATTTTTTTTTTACAATAGGTCCTTTGACTTAATGTTTAATTAAAAGTTTGAAAAAATATGAGAATCCTGTTTTTATTCATTATACCTATTCCTGGTCAAGATAAACAGAATTTTTCATAAGTAAAACTTCTATTAATCATTTATTTTATAATCTATTTAATTATACATATTTACCCTAGCTGTAAAATGATATTTGCAGACAGATCAGAACTGGTTTACAAAAATAATATTTCCACTCGGGCTTGATTTCGTTTTTGATATCCTTGTGAAATTAAATCTCGCGAAATCTCCGAGGCTTGTTTAGCGAATAATTTAGCGAGTAGACAAACTAAGCGAGCACGTAAGCTAATTGCAAATTCCTTTTACAAAGTTCGAAGGTACACCCTCTATACACGGATTGTCTCTCGGAGCGGCTTTATGTCGACGTTTGCATCGGTATCGTTTTGCATCCACGTCTCAAGTCCTTTCACCAGATCCTGGTCTACGTCCTGGAGCTGCCTTCGCGTATAGCGGGTTGCGAAAGCTCCGTTTGATCTCCGGCGCACAAAGTGTTCTACCTTAAGTAACTACAACAGTTTCGATTTGGCGTTCTAGCCTCTATGCACACATACACGCGCATATACGCAGAATCGTGCCCAGGGTGCGGAGAGACAAACTCGCTCGACGTTTCGCGAGACGAAAATTTTTCCTAGAGTACATTTTCCTGACGATCGCGAAGAGTGTGTGTGTGTGTGTGTGAGAGAGAGAGAGAGAGAGAGAGAGAGGAACAAAGCGGACCGATACGATCCATTGCTCGCGGCTAGGATAGAGTGGTTGGTGGAGAGGGTCAAAGGTGGGAGTGAAAAGAGGAATATAGCGAGGGGAATCGTTTATTTAACGAGAGATAGTGTCTGGACTATCGGATAAAGAACCGATATCGACACGATGACGTACGGGACTTTTCGTATATCGTACCCTCTCTCTCCCTCTCTCACACTTTTTCTCTCTTCCTCTTTCTCTTTTCTTTTCTCGCTCCGTCGCGGAAATAACGTATCTTTGTAGAGTGACAATGGAATTGTCAAAGAGAAAAGGATATCGTCAAAAGAATCGATTAACCGCGTTGACCATTCTCGTTTCTCTTGATGTACGTACGGCGGGAAAAAAGAATTTTCGCGACCTGTTTCTCTCATTGTCTCTCGCCAATTGCAGACCCGTTTCGAGTTTTTTTTTTCGAACCATCGATCGAGATCAGTTATCATTTTTCATGGAATACGTATAGTCGTTATCTTTCTGAATTGAATAAAATTACATTTCTTGAATAAAGAATAATATAACGTTACTAAACTTCCCAGTGATAATGAAAGTACGTGTGTGTGTGTGTGTATACAATATACGTATACGTATTAAGAAGTCGGAAGCGAGTTGCGCGAGGTAGTTACGTATGCCCGCAACACGCTATATTGTAAATTACGCTAGTCGTGATAATTATTAGATAAGAAGGAGCAGCCGGGACACGCGGACGCGAAAAAGAATGGCGTCCCATTTAGCGCGGTGAGTTTATCGCACTCTCTCTCTCTCTCGCACTCGCCCTCTCCCGCTTCGCTCCTACTCTCTCTGATCGTCGAAGGTTAACGAGAGAAATTTCACAGACAATCTCATCCGGCCGACTGGGCCTCTGGTGCGAAAATTAATAACCGACCGCCCCAGCGAAGGGCCCGGGGACGATTCCCGTATCTCGCAATTTTCCTCCCCAACCTACGTGGCGCCCTTCGCGGAGATAAGAATGATAACACTGATAAGGGCGTTGAAACATTGCAGTCTCAGCGAAGTGTTCTCTGAAGAAAGAAAAGAGGAAAACACGCGATTTGGGTGATTAATAAAGCGAGTGACTATCGTTCATCGAAAGATACTTGTCTTTTCCACTGAAAATATTTGACAGCTCGGTTAAACTATATCGGATATCAAATTACAGTATAGTCAAATGAGCTGATTTTTGGTTTAAGTCAAATTGTATTAGTTACAGTTATTTAAATAATATAAAGTAAAAAGTAAATCAGATAGCATCTACCATCAATTTATTTGAGTTTACACGTACACGTTCGTTCTGTTGCGTAACAAAATTTCGACGTGCATCATCTCCACGCGCTTTCACGTTCGAGTTGATTCTATTTGCGATCGAAAGTTTAAGAAATCTAAAAAAAAAATAACTTCACTACAATTATCGAGTCCGAGAGTCGAAAAATTCTTCCTCGTTTAATTTTTTTTTCTGTACATTATAGAATTCATAATGCGAAGTTAGCGAACATATGTTCATACAGAACTGTGCACATGCGGAAGCCAACTGTCGCGAAAGCGTCAACCGGGTATCGATCATCGGTCGTTGATCGATGAACAGCGAACGGGATCCTTGCCCGAGGCGAAGCGAGAAATCGCCACATCTTTCACTCGCATAGATCTCCTATTAATTACGTTCCTCATAGTTATCGAGTTCCACGTTTCGAGAAAAATAATACCGGTCAGTTTGGATCGACCAGTTGAAATTTTGAACCATCGTTAAAACACGTATAGCTTGATTCGCCTCTACGCTTTCGAATCGCAATTTTCATTTTAGATTGAAAATGAAACCCCGATATAGCATTTCATCGATCTCTCGTTAGAGCCTGAATAACAATAATTTACTTATTTTTCTAAATATAATTTTGATTGGGTTAAGTTATATAAAATAATGATATTTTATGATTTTATTTATTTATTAAGAAAAATAAACTAATAATATTAATAATATAATACAATAATATATTTTTATTTCTCAACTATGAAGTTTTTAAAAATTAACAAAAGTAGATTTGGCTTTCGTCAGACTTGTGTACCGAATTAAAATTGTTCTCAAATTAAGTGTATACAGCAACTTAATTGCTCGTAAAGGCTCTGTTTGCTCGATTCGAAGGAGCTGGGTATATATAGGTGTGTACAGACGAAGATAGTATTGTTCATTGACGAGGAACTCGATCAACAGGTCTTTAAGATCGGCGCGGCAGGCGCGCGTTCCGCCTTAGTCGTCCCTGGTTGGGTTTATACATACAGTGAAAGTGTTGCGGTTGAGCGAGCAAGCGTGACAAGTGCAAGTGAGTTCGGGGATCTTGAACTTTGATTTACGTATATCGACGCTCCGGGCGGTCTACGCATACGTTCCCCGTATTACTCGTTAAGATCGATGACCCTAAACCGTTTAATCGCGATAATTCGTCAGCGTTTGCGAGCGAGCCCGTCACGTTGCGCCGAGCTCGATCGGAAGATATACATTTCGAGAATCCACCGATTCTTATTATTTCAAACCGACACGAAACGTAGATCAACGTTGGATACGAGTTATTTATACGCCTCGATCGAGATTTAAATTTTATCTCTGGTGGCTCGAAATGAGATCTCAACATTATTTTTAAATTACTTTCACCGCAAAAGTTATTTTTATTTTTTTAATGAGAAATAACGAGTAGGACGCTCCATTATTTGAAAAGTTGAGATGAAAAATCTGGTATGGTTGAGTAACTTTGATTACGTAATTAGTCAGCATTAATAGTAATATCGGATAAAAAAATTCTGATTATACGATTTTTTAAAACAACAATTGATCGAATGTGTTTCGAGTCGCAGTTGTTGATTTCGCAAGGAAGCTTTCTCATGTATATTTTATTTATCTACATTTTGTTCATAGTGTAAAGGCCCAAGCTTCGTATATGTCGAATCAATACCGGATTAAGATTAGACCGAAAGTCAAGACCTGGTTGAATAATTTCGGGTCGATATCAATATTTGAACCAGGAAGATTCGAATTGGGTCAAAAAAGTACGGATTAGCGCTAATTATTCAATTGGAGTTTCGAAACTGAGGCGAACTTCAGTTTGAAACAAATTCAAAGTCGTTAATATCAATTTCAGACGGTGGATGCTTTCTTTACGTAAATCGATCCGTACAAGCCAATAACGTCGCTATAATCGTTCGGTTCGCCTCTCTAGCGTTATCTATCGTCCGAAAAGCGTGCTATTTCCTCCGAAACCCGACAGAACTTTATCTTAATCGTTCGCGTTGTTTTGTAATGCTCGCTCTCTCGAATCTCGAGCGAGCGAAGCTGAACATCTCGGGCAGCGAAACGCGCCAAGTTCACTCGATTTTCCCATTCGCGCGGTGCGTAAGTAATTAAGTGCCGGCGAATGAAGATTGATTAACCACGCGCTCTTGCCCCCTTATACACGTATCGTTCTCTCGAGCGTCAAAGGTGACACGGCCAATTATCGTCTGTTTTTTCGCCCCGCTTGTCCCATCTCCATTTTCACGAGTACTCGTCGACTCGATGCGCGCGACAACCTCGTCGTCATTAATTAGGAATCCAGTTTCAGCGAGTCGAACGAGCTTCTGATATTTCTCAGATAATAAATACGTTAATTAAAAGAGGAGAATTTCTAAATATAAAATCCTTATTACCCCTCATGCGTTGAAATCAGTTACGCTTTTCTTATTTTTATCTTTTTTTTTTTTTTCTCGTACAACTTCCACGCCGGTCTGTATAATAACCCGCTGATTGAAATTGAACTGGAACTTTCGCGCGAATGGAAATCTCGCATTGTTGTTATTTCTCGCCCCTTCTCGGCTTTTCTATTTCGTCGGGGGAGGGTGAAGTTGAAAAAGTTTGCTTTTGACTGCGTCCGAGCGTGCGCAATGTCGCGAAAAGTCCGGTATGAGAAAATTAAGTTTCCCTGTCGTTAAGCCGTTAACTTCGTCGAGAATTTTCAGGGGGAGCGGCGCATGTATCCAGGAATTGCGCGAACGAAAAATTGTCTAGCGAAATTTTCGCTGCCCTTTAAACGCACGCGGAATACTTTGCGCTCTGAAACTGACTCCTATCGCGTGTTCGCGAATGCGGCGGGGCAGAGCGTTAAAATTTACCGAAATTCCGAGAACAACTATGGAAATTGAACGAGATTGAAAACTCGGCGCAACGCAAATAGCTAATGGAACGAAACAGCGCGAAAAGAAATTCGACCCTCGGAAAATTGTTAACGAAACTCGTTTCGAATGAGAAATAAAATTCTCGATAAGGGGAGACAAACGTTCAATACGGACGTGTGATCTCATTTTTTATGCAACAATAATCAGCGTAACTCGTGCAGTGTGGATGAAAAGGGGCGAAGAGAGAACTGCATGAAAGAAAAAATCTTGAATACGAGAAACTGGAGTATATACAGCTGATAGGGCAGGTGGAAGCGAGGGAGGGAGGGGGAGGGGGGATGAAAATTCAATTGGGTGGATAAGTGCTCCGGGCGAATGAGAAATTTCATTGAGAATTTTAATTGAGCTTCTGACAACTCGAGCGAAATGAACGTAAAGTCATGAAAAAGCTGGGCTTGCGATATGCGTACTGGCCGCTTCTATTGTTTTCTTTTCCGCGATATGATTCATATCGGGAATCGTAGTGAAACATTATCAATCGGCATTTTATATACGCTGTAAATTTGAACTAAAATTTATCATGTTCTCAGTGAAGTCTACCAAGAATGACATTCGAGCTCACTGATAGTACAGTATGTAAACGACTATGCAAATTCGGCATGAGAATTTTGCACGAACTTCTCGGGGACAAATAAAGATCCGTTGTGAGAGAAGCTTTTTCATCGAATTTCATGCCGGAAAATCAGTTGCTCGCAGTGTCATAAAACCGAGTCAGCGAGACCTTTCCCTGCGTCGAAAGCAGTAAATCAGAGACGACCGGGGCACGTGGACGATAACGATCGACAAGGTCCCGAAAGGTTATACAGGGTGTACTATTGCAATCTTGCCACTCGAACGGTACGAAACTCTTAAATTTTACACAAAGAATTTATTGAGAAAGTTTTCGGAATTCACTCTGGGGTGGTATAAAATTTGTAAGTCTTCCAAAATTCGAACAAACTAGCTTATTTTGACGTAAATCGACGCTAAATGAACGAATTTGAAATCTAACAGTGTGCTATAGTAACCAGCGTCGAATATAGTACCTGCGGGTAATAAGGCCTAGCTAAGCGGATTTTAAGATAAAAAGAAAAATAAGATAAATATTTACTATTTATCAATATAAATTGTTTTTATAGTTATCTTAGAATGAGTTGAAAACATTCATTTTTTAATATTATTCATACAAACCTATAAATAAATCATTTTATAAAACGCTACTCATAGGCCTTATTATACTACGGTTGGCTAATAAGGCCTATAGCTAAAATCTCATATAAACACAAAAATTATTGAACATTTGAATTGAAAAACAAATAATAATTATTTATTAAGATTATATAACATGTTTAACACCCATCTGGGCATTCAAATGCACTTGAATCGTCTATCGACAAACCAACACATTCTGCATGATGCCATTTGCCACATTTTGCACATAACCTCATGTTTTCGATCTCACATCTTCTCTGCACCATGTTGCATTTATCTATTCGTCTATTTTTAATTTTTTTTTGTTTTTATTTTCTTTTATTTTTACATGGCGCATAATAAAGCCTACAGTAAGTTTCGATAGGCCTTATTACCCGCAGAGACAATTATTTCTTTTCGACTTATAAATAATATACGATGTGAATTAAATGTAAAAAAACGTGACTAGCGCGAAGAGAAAGAATCGAAGATAAATAATGTTCAAATATATTTAATTATTAGTGAAAATTATTAAAGTTACTTGCATTTTACTATTGCGTGAGGTTATAATTTTGATCACACGAGTTGTTGTGAACAAACTGATACACATTGTGAAGCACAGAACGCAGCCTGACCGCTTCCGAAACACAAACATGTTTGTTTATGGTCGTCGAACGTATACTGATGTTTTCGTATGCTACATATTATTTTTAATACTATTTCTGGCTTCTAGGCCTTATTACCCGCAGGTACTATAGAACTCGAAATCGAACCCCTCGCATGCACAATCGAGCGACGAGTTCGAATTTCCGACTCGTCATCGGTAATCATCGACTGGCGCGAGCCCTGATGAATATTCATCTGTGAAAAACGAGGTACGCCGTGCGCGTGTGCGCGCGATTCGTTAGCGCGACGTCATAACGCGAAATCACGCGTCCCGCTAACTGTCGCGTAAAATCTTGGCGCCGTATTAAAATCCACCTAGTTATACAACGCGACTCCGGTTCTCATTATCATTCCTGATGCCGAATATATGTACGTACGAAACGAGCACTCGCGGAGTTGTATTATCATAAACTTTGACTCGAAAGCTCCTCGTTCCCTTGCACACGCGCGCACACTAGAACGCTGTGTTTCTATCTCTTACTTTTAGGAAGAAGGTGGGGTAAAGGGGTCGAGTGGGTGAACGAGAGGCCGCCCGATGATTCGTCGGCTCTCTCTCTAATGAAGACATTAAAGCTACCTAATGGTACCGAAATACGCGCCTAAGGCGCGAGTTTGCTGACGAGCCCGTAATGCTTGTTACACCACCGACGATGATTACAGATAGCGCATTCGCGGCAGACCCCACTTGTCTCGCGATAATGCCGAACTTTGCCTATCATTGCGCCAATTCTTCGCTCTATCGAGTCTCGCGGTTGAATTTATCAAACCGCGCTCGGAGGCTCTCGTCACAGTTTCGCGAGATAACCGATTTCCGTACGATTAATTATACGCGTTTCGAACTCGAGCACGATAGAAATGTGCGAATCGAGCGACTTTGAACTAACGAGACGATTATACGTACAGAGAGGGAGAGAGAGAGTTCTCTCAGCTTTCAAGTGTTACAACTTTGCATATTCGCGAAACGATGTAATCAAAGTCGTTGGGAGATGCACGCCTGAATCGAAAAGAAGTCATTTAGCATTCAATCGGGTTATCTCTACCGAATAACGAAATTCAATCAATTTTTTGATTTAAAAAAATCACGATTATCCTTCCGGGTCTACTAAAATGTATGCGTTATAAGAAGAGATTTGCGATTGTGGTTCGTGCGATTTAATGTACTTGTCGATTCTGTTTATACAAACGCGCCGATGCGCGTAGGCGGTTTACCCAGCAGGTATAACGAGTGGCCACGAGCCGCGTGAAAATCGCCTCGACATCGCACCACCAACATCGGAGTGGGCGTTTCCGTCTGGTAACGTTTGATGTGGAAATACGACTATTTGCGTATGTATAGCATGCCTTAATCGAGCGAATTTATATTCGACCGTGTGCATTCCAAAAATATGTATTATCCGGAAAAAAGCAACTGACTTTTATACAAAAATTAATATCTTTTCGAGTTGAAAATTCCAATCTTTGATGTTCTAACCTCATCTTGACTCTTACAGATTAAAAAATGACTTTGAATCTTACTTTATTTCATCAGTTTCTTTATGTTGTCTCATCTTAATTTCGGTCAATCGAAACCGAGTGTAAGATATACCGATGGACCCAATTTTCCACAATTTTCCTGAAATCGAAGCAAAATACAAACGAGATCAGACCCGACCCCAACCCAAATACGAAGTTATGTATCTACTGCGGCTTTTCGTAATAATTTCCCGGAATAATAATACAAGATCGTTATTTCGCGAAAATTATAGCAATATTCGCCATTCTCGCGTTAATACAGTTTCGAATTTTCGGGTTATTACTTTAAAGGTATCCACTCGAATACGCGAGAACGAACCGCCGATCGATATTATGGCGATCGTATATTTATCCACGTGTTAAATTCGTATCCCGTACGGTTCTTGGTCGTTGCATTAAAATTGAAGCTAAAAACCTACCCTGCATGCGTACACACTCTCGAAATAATGTCGCGCAACGACGGGGCCGGATGAATAATTTCAATCGCGCCCGGAAAGATATTATCGATGCGATAACTCGACAAGTGGAATCTATCCATGGCGTTCAAAACATTCGGGGCAATTGCGAAATGTTTACACGAGTGAGGAATTATTATTCGAAAACGCATTAGGCCGCTCGTCGCGTTACGTGATAGTACAGATTGTTAACTCGATACATCCCAATTCCCGTTCCTGTGAAATTAATTTCTTCCAAAAAAAGATTACACAAAAATAACATAATGCCAAATCGAATGAGTATTGATTTTTATATGTACGTGGTCATGGAAATAAATATCGCACAATTTTTCACTTTAACGCTCTTTTGATTAGCAGTACCAATAATTTACGATAAAAGTTGTACGATCAAAATTTATTCCTCTGGTGTGAATAAATAACCGGTCGAATTAAATATTTTTCAGCTTCAAAACATCACTATCGAAAGAGATTATCACTGGATTTATAAAGTATTCAACTTTCCAGCTTTATATTTATACACTTCGTTCTACAAAATAAAAATATTTTAAAGTCGAGATATCCGGTTCAACGAATTGCGCGTACTTTTACCGAATCGTTTCAGCAGTAATAACAAGCAAGTGTGGTCGTATTGAATTATTATTCGTTAATGCAATTAAATTCGCAATAAGGAAGAACGACATGCTCGATATATCGCAATGAGTGGAGGAGGCAGAAGTAAAAAGAAATAATTCGAGGGAATGCCACAACAGAAGAATAAAGATTCTGGTCGTTCGGTAGCCAACTTCCGGTTGGCTCCTCTCCTGTGAAAGTCTTTTCGTGCATAGGAAGCGTTTGGATTCGTGTGCCAGAAGGCCGTTAACAAGCTCCATAACGAATATAATTGCCAACTGCATGCATACAAAGCGAATGTTGCTACATTTGTTCGATAATCGCACCTGATTCGTGTCATTACGCAATAATTTTTATTTCCCTATTCAAACAAAATACAATAACTTCCTCTTATATCTCCTTTTCCTGAGCCTTCCCCCAGTTTTTTATCCGTTCACGTTCTAAATTTCTGCTCTTTACCTATTCTCCTCGGTCTGTACAGGGTGTCTTATTTTTTTTTTCGACGAACACAAAAATTCGAAATCCTGTAAATTCCAGATGTCACAATTTGACGTCAAAAGAAGATCCCGATCGATCCCGATCAGCGACATTTTTACGTTATTTAGGTTGCTAAAACGAAAATATTCAATGGGTTGACGAAAACTAGACACCTTGTACATTTTTATTCCTCTGAAGAAATACCGAGATTTGCGAGTATCAGTCACAATCGATCTGGATTCCGATCCTCCTTTACTTCTCCAGAACAAAATGGCTTTACCGGGCTCGGACTTGATGCTCTCCGCTCTCCGCGAAAAACTCTTCTGAATTTTCCTCGAGATACTTGTCGCTGGATTTCATCGAACGCGTATTATATATTATCGCCCACATCCACCTCGGATTCATCACTTCTGCGATAAGCGCGAGAGTATACGCAGGCGTGCGCATCGGACCGATATTCTCAGTTTTTCCAACTATCCTCTCGCGAATCATCGAGGCGCGTCTCTGAGAATTTTCACGAAAAGTTCAGCCTCTCGGATCTCCGCGAGCCTAGATATACAGCGAGCCGAGTTAATTCGATTTCGCAACGAAAGCGTCGGGGGAACGAACCCACGCGGTTCGTAAACTCGTGTTTTACCGCGAATTTCTCATACTTCCGAACACGCGGAATGCGTGTCTCTCCCCCTAGCGAGGTGAATTCGCGCGAGTGCCAAACGCAAACGGAAGCGCAACGCCGTTTACGGTAACGCAGATTCTTAACGGCGTTGCGAATCGAAACGTCATCGATTTAACGCGCGATATGTTATAACACGAGATGCGTACGGGCTCGAGGAGTAGGAAAAGAAAACTACTCGATTTACGTAAGGATAAGATTGCGGATGATGCGGCCTGATCGTTTTTTTTTTTTACGTCCTCGCGTAGGCTGTCGAATTATCTTTTCACCTGACATCGTTTGAGTGTATATTATTAATACGTAACTCTGGTGAAAATGAAAACAGAATCTCTTTGTTGGCTGATAGTTTGTCATTCGGAAGAGTAAAAATGCAATTAGAAATTCACCGTGAAATCTCCCTTCACTTCCGGATCGAGGAGAAAAAACAAATAGATTAGATGATTTTAATATCGAGATTAGATCAACATTAGGTGAACTCGGATCAAGTTGTAATCAGGTCAAGGTCACATGAGGAATTAACGAAGAAAAATATAAATTGAAAATTCATTCTCTTAAGATTTTTTGAGCCGTTGAAAATAATTTGTTAAGAGAAATTAATATTGATTTTAGAATATAGAAATAAATATTTGTATAATATAGAAGTAATATTTTTAAATATAAAAAACAAATTGATTAGTAAATTCCATAAATTTTCATTTTCAGTTGAAAGATAAAGCGCTGAAATAACCGATAGTGCGTGAAAAAAATTTGTTCTCGCGGGACACACTTTCGAACACAATCGAAAATCGCGAGGAAAGAAAGCAAGAGCCGTTTATATAACGACGGAAGTGGAGAACGATCGCTCACGCGGCCTTGGCGCGACAGAACCGAGTCGACGCACGTAGACACGTGTGTGCTCTCCTCTCCCGCTCGTTCTCCCCACTCGCGATCTCGAAACTCGCGATCATTCCGCGTCCAGCGCGTCTGGGGCTCTTCTCCTCCCCTCGCTAAACTCGCGTACACGCACCTTTTGCCGACTCGTCGCTGGATGCGTCGTATAAAAGCCTAGCAAAACACGTTGGAAAGTCGCAGTTCTCGCTCGGACGCCACTGGATATATCGCTAATTTCCTTCGACGCGAAGATGAGTCTCAAGGTAAACGAGTGCAAGAAGATGACCCGCGAGGGAGGGGCGAACGGGGAGGGGATCGATCGAGCGAATGGAAGAATAACGAGGAAGCATAGAACGTGCGAAAAAGTTGCAAACTGGGAAGAAAGAGTGCTCGTTAAGAGAAACTTATATTTATTCTGTGAAAAGTCGAGAGAGAAATATAAGAGGGGTTGAAGGAACGTTTGAGAAAAAAAGTGAATACGAATGACGAAATTGGATCCTTTTTCTTCGTAATTGCGCGCCCTCTCTCTCTCTCTCCCTCGCACGCACGTCGTTCTCTAATTAACAACGCGAGGTGTGAAAAAAGCGGGGTAATTAGCGAGTATCAGTGGAAGGGAATCGAGCTCGACGCGTCCCGCGCGAGTGGAAATTAAACGCGATCGGTTCCGCGAATTTTGACAATCGTTTCCCCGCTGTTATTTGGGGGGGGGATTCGGGTGCTCTAATTGAACCGCGACGCTGGCAATTTGCATGTTTAATTGCACGCGGGACGTTTTAACGCGTCCCGTGTACTCTCGCCGCCGCGTAATTCGAAAAATTCTCAACAAAGGGGTGGGAAATTTATAAATCGAATATTCGAATTTAATGCGTTTATACTCGGCCGAGGGGGCCGGGAGGTAATTGCGAGCGCATATTGCGACGATCAAACATTCGTCGCGCTTGTTTGTCTCGAAAATTATCGAGCAGGGTTCGAGCCGTTCCGTCTCGAGCCGCTCGAACGGAGCTGTCACGGTCAGAACGGAGATTTAATTTGGAATCAGAGCTGGCTCCGTCTTTTTCTTCGCGACGAGCGCGACAAACTTATTACTCCTGGCGCTCCTTGCTCGAGGACGTCTCAGGCGCGAACGCAACGAAAATGAGATGGAAACGAAACGAGCGATGAATGGACTGATTGTACGATTCAAAAGTTCCGCCCTGAGCCCCCCCCCCCCCCTCCAATTTCGTAATCAGGAGCGAAATATAATTTATGCGAGCGAAGGTAATTGGCTCAAGGGGGTGAGAACTACCGCGACGAAGAATCCGGGACATTAATGTGCATTCGAAGTGCCAACGAGCCAGAGTTTCGAATAAATCATCTCGAGTACATCGCGAGAAAGAAATTCGGTAGAGTGCGAATCAGTGATTCAAGAGAAGACTTTGTGTGCATGCAGAATTTGTTGTACTAATTATTTTTATACTGCGATAATTTGAAGTGAGAAATGTACTATTTTCAATTTGTGTTTTCGAAACAGAAGTAACGTTTTTTAAACATTTTTTGGTATGAAATTAGTGACGTCGGTTAAATTTTACGCGGTACGGGTAGATTTCTAATGGTGCAATTGAACTGCGGAACGGGAGGGCGCGAGGGAGAATATCGGGTGCATATTTGGACGAGAAATGTGAAACTGTACGGGAATCGTCGGGAAATCGGATAGAGAGAAGCGGTGGGTCCGGGAAACGGCGAACGATCCGAACGAACGGAACTGTTTCAACTTTTCATAGCCGGGGCCCCACTCGAATTACATTTCGTAATCGCGCGCAGTTATTAAAATTAAATTGGGACACCGGCTGGAGATGTCCCCGGGTAATTAGTTAAAATGCTTATTCATCTTTATTAAACTCCGTCCTTCCTCCCTTTTTTTTCGCTGTTTTATTTTAATTCGAACAATTC
>NCVS01001527.1:11063-25196 GCA_003055095.1 Goniozus legneri | reverse complement strand
GTGCGCGAAAAATGAAAAGAAAAATTGAATAATTTCGCGAGAGCAGCCGGAATGGAAATAAAAAGGAAGGGAGGAAAGAAATTTTCTTTTGGTTCACGATGAAACTAAAGCGCGCGCGGGCGCGATCCCCGGGCTAAATGAAGCCAAGCGAAACGAAAAACGGATGAAAACGGTCCCTCGAAGCTACGTCTTCCTGTCTCAACGCGCGTGCTCGATGATTTTCAGTTTTTCTCTTCTCATTTTCAAACTACTTTCTTCTTTTTTTTTTCATTTCGTCCGCACGCTCCGTAATTAAAAGAAGGCCTCTCTGAATCGCGTGCCGTTCTCTACTCGATATTCAATAGCGCGCGGCATTCACTGCGATTCACGCCTGGAAAAAGGGGATTCTTCTTCATTTTTTTCCTTTTTTTTTTTCCTATTTCAACGTCGAAAGATAGAAACGAGAGGCACCGCACGCATTGAATCCAAATGCGGAATTCGAATGGCCGGGACATATATTCAATATTTTTTCGGCTTTTCGTAAACACGCGAAACTTGTTCCGTAGCAATGACACTCAGCGCTATACATTTTCAATTAAACGAATCGAATTTCTCTTTTTCCGTATACGAATCACTGTGGACACATAAATGGATGGAAAATCCAGAGGACACTAAATAATCGCGATTGAACGTAATAACCAAAGTTGAACGAATTTATTCAAAGCCATTTGCTATTTGGGATTCTTCAGTTTAAATATAACCTGCGGATCAAAGATTTTCTCTCGAACCACCAGGGCTTTTCCACCGAAGTTTAATTTTATGTCTTGTTAAAAATGCCAAGCTGATTATTTGTTTTAACCCCAGAAGCTTTTTTACAGTGCTGTATAATAATTTTTTATTTAAAGTTACAGATATCAATCGGGCTAGCCATTCTGATGGCTGCAGTGCGTAACTCGTGGTGCGGCCTGGTCCCATTGGAGAACGCTGAGCACCATCACGAGCAGCATCACGTCTCGCTCGCCAGCTCGTTCATGCACTTCCACGGTCCGGTCGAGGGACCCGAGTTCGAAGTGAAAGTGCCGTATGTCGCGCCGCATCACCAGTACGGTGACGAGCACAACCATATCGGTCAGGATCACCAGGCCGAGCACGGTTACACGATAGACTATGTCGCACATCCGAAGTACGAGTTCTCCTACGGCGTCGAGGATCATCACACCGGCGATTTTCATGGCCAAAAGGAGACCAGAGACGGTACGTGAGATTTTCTTGATACAAGTTTTTAATTACTTTCAAAAATATCGAATAACGAAAGTATTGTACAAAAAACAACAGACATCGATATCTGATAAACATTGCTCTATCGTTATTACTCGATCGATTTTAATTATAAACACTATGGTTCGTTTTGTTGTGAATGAAAAAATTCAATTAGGTTCGGAATTTAGTGCTTCGCGAACTTGAAAATTGCCATAACGAGAATAGAAGTAGACACGCCGATCCGTGTTACTTTCACAAGCGGCGAAGCGCGCGGTGGACGAGTCTCACGACCGTGAAACGATTCCCTCTCTGTTCCGGAAAAATTACGAGCGGACGATTCATTGACCCGAGAGGACGCACGACTAGAAAAAAAAAAACCGATTCACCGAGGCTCGAATCGCTAAAATTGACGCGAATTTTTTTTCGCATTTCGCCACTGAACCGTATCCATTTGCGACGCTGTTATCAAACAAGTAAAAATATACATATAGAAAATACTTCTGCTGTATCATTTTTTCGAAAATATCAATTGGGAATTAAAAAACGAAGCGTTTTCAGGTCAAAATTTATAAATTCAGTTGTTAACTTGCAACAAAATTTTGGTTTCCATTGAGAAATTTATGTATCTGAAGTTTGCATCGTTGGAGTCCAACGAAAATTCGACAAAAGTTTTTTTTGTCATTTTTGTCCAACTTGGTCATTTTTTACCAACTTGGTCATTTTTGTCCAACTTTTTTGAATTTTCGTTGGACTCTAACGATGCAAACTTCAGATACATGAGAAATTTTAAAGAGTCTGGGAAAACTGTTTTCTCTTTGAATACCGAACCGAAGTAATCTCAAAGTCAAAACTTTACGATCTAATTTGACGAACGCGTAGACATACCGAGACACCCTGTACATTGCGCATTCGATTTTTCCGCACCACGTGTCAGCTCGCGTGCCGCATATTCACGCCGTGCGAGTTCACCGTCCCGGGAGTCCGTTATATTTTTCCCGGACCAGTTCGGAGTGGCTCCGTAGACTTAAATCACGAATCGCGCGCGGATAAAACAAGAGTAGAAAGTGTTTTACGCCTTCGCGATTCCGCGAAAAACCGTGAAGGAATTTTCCCTCTCGAACTGAAAAAAAAAAACTGAAAAACCCGTGAAACAGCGTTGAGTCGTTTTCGAATTTTCAACAACAATCACGCGGATAATTTTTCGCGTAAACGCGATTCTCGCGTAACGCAATTTGCATATATTCGATCCCTCGAGTGAGCTTACTCTTTGAGTTGGCGGAAGAATACAGTCCAGCGCAGGAAAACTGCGAGGAAATTTCCGCGTCGGTTCATAAACTGCCAACGTCGACGCCCGCCTTTGTAAGAAAAAGTAATGCGATTTTCCTTCTTTTTCGTTTAGTGACCTTTCAGAGAAGGAAAAGAGAAATGGACAGAGAGATAGATACAGTAAGTGAGAGAGAGAGGATTCCAGAGTGACCGTATTCATTTCGAGCCCGTCGATCATTCAAGATTCAAAAGTTTCTACTGGCCAGTGTCGGGGGTTATTATCGCCAAAAAGTATCGGAAAACTCATCGTGCGAATGGAGGAATCGATTTTCACTTGCCTTCTCTCTCTCTCTCTCTCTCTCTCTCTCTCTCTCTCGCTCTTTTTCATCTCTATTTTTCTCTCTCCCTCCTTACAGTTACAATTAACGAGTCCGCTGAAGCGACAGTACCGTTTGAATTTGGATCCGTTGTCCCAATCGATTTTCCGATGAGAACTCATTCGGTTTCCTCCGGCTGAAATTTACTTTGGCTACGTGTATTACGACCGCTGCACGGGGAAAAAATGCCCGCTGTCGCAAAAAAGGAGCTTATACGGCGTTTCGAGGTAGCGCGGGTGTCTTTTCCACTCTGTATATATTCCCTCGCACTCGGCATTTTACGCTTAATGGCTTTGTACGCCGTTCTCGCAAGGAAGAAGTAATTCCCGCCAACCCCAAGAGCTGTCGCGTTATTAATTTTTTCGAAATCCCGCAATAAAATTTACCGTGCGCCAAAATAAAAACCCAGCGGAATTTCATTAAAACCCCGAGTGTGCTTAATTCGCAAAAATTTCAAACGCGTTTCGAAAAATCCGATCGGCTACTTGAGTTCTGTACTTCAGTAATTTCACTTCACACAGTCGTAATTGAGGTATGCACGTCATTTCGATTACCCGTATACCAAGAGTCAAATTCATACTAGGAGAAAAAAATGTTGCCGAATTAAACGACCTAAAATAATTTTCAATCCCTAGTAGAAATTAATCAAGTTTTACTTGATTAAGTCTAGAAACTGGCCAGCAATCAAATCTTGTAACTAGGCAGTAAGCATATCCAGTAACATAATCACAATTACAATTATCACGATTATCACAATCGCAATAACACTAATTATTATAATAAATAACATTAAGTTTTACTTGATTAAGTCTAGAAACTGGCCAGCAATCAAATCTAGTAACTATAGGCAGTAAACATATCCAGTAACATAATCACAATCACAATTATCACAATTACAATAACACAATCACAATTTTGATAACCTGAAAGCTGTCAGTTTCATTCAAAGTCGCCATGTTTTTGTTGATATCTAGTTGAACTGGCCAGTTACTGGCTAAAAACTCGATTTCATTTCTACTAGGGATTTTACCCTAAAATAATGAGTGCCTCTGGAAGTTTAAAAAATTAATGGCTGCATTTTGTATATGCATTTTTACATATACGCATAATTCAAGAGATTATAAACGGGGTTGAGAGAGACTCGAAATGTTTTTCAACTCGGTCAAGTGACAATAAAGAAAAATGGCGTTTCCAGGTAGCAGCGTGAGCGGCGAGTACAGCATAAAAGAGCCCGGTGGCACGATTCGCGTGGTGACCTATCGCGCGGACAAGGACGGATTTCACGCGGTGGTGCACACCACCGGCAAGAACGATCACTCGAGCGCTTACGGGGCCCACAGTCACGCGCACCACGTCCAGAGTCACGACTCGCAGGAGGTCGTGACGCACCATGAAACGCATCACGGTGCTCAGCAGGACGAGGCGTTGGAGAATTACGCAGCTTTCACCACGCAGGATGCTTATCAATGATTTTCTCCGATTAACATTCGGAACGCGATTTCCTTCCAAGACCATTTTTATTCGAGTCGAAATATTTGTACAGTTTTCCAAAATTATTCACACTCTTCTATCGTTAAAATTAATTGACTTTTAGTCGCGGCTTTCATTTTTATATCTATTCGGATAAGAGACCGATTTTTTGACTCGAGAAACTAATTTATTTACTCTACGATGATTTAAAATCAGTCAATAGATTGATATTTCTTATTCAATTTATACGAATCAACTTCGTACCTGAACGCTCACACTGAAAGTGTATGGTTACAGATCGATCGTGAGAAAATGTGTACTGTCACAATGAAATTCAGATGGAAGATCAACAAAAGTGATAGATGCCCATAAATATTGTTACCAAATTATATTTATATGTATAATTGTGACTTATGACCATACTGTTTTCTACGTGCATGTCGCGCGTATTTTTACTAATATCGCTTATTCGCTATTTGTGTTTGCATACCAAAGCAATCCGCGTTGTCGGTGTGTAATGAGAAATCGCTGTAGCTTAGATTAACAAATTTTATTGTAAATAATTATATTATTATTATATGTATTTCTACCTTTACGTAATAAAGTATTTTTATTTGAAAGTATCTCTGTTTGAAATTATTTTCTTGATCAACGTGAACGCGAGAACCGGAAACGACAGACGAGATACATCGTTAAAGGGGTCGGGTTTTTGATCCTCTAGACCATCCGATACCCACGGGAATGTAACGTCATTATCGGGTTTGGTTGTATATAGAAAGAAATAGGGTAGAAGGCTGAAAAGAGGCAAAAGCGAATAGAGTAAAAAGGAGCAAGAAGCATCACGGTTCGATTCCTTTAGACAATACGGTTCGAAAAAGAAATTTTTATCCGAGTTGTTATTATTTCGACGAAGACATACGATACAAGTTATGGAAATGTAAATTCAACAGAACACGCCGAGAAGATTCGATAAAAAAATATTTTATTCGGTTTAAAGTTTGTTTAAGAGTTCGTAAAATTGAGTTAACCGCAGGTGTGGATTTCACATGCTTGCTATTTTTGTGTTGTTCCGTCAAATGTAGCATAAGTAGTAGCGAGGTAAAATAAGCTCCACCTTATTACGGATAAGAGCATAATTCCATTTTTTCTTATTTCCTTCTTAAATGCGATACAAGAGGCGGTATTTACTCGACGCGGAAAAGAAGTTACCTCGTATATTGTGCAGCCGAGAGTGCTCGTTTTGTGCTATTTATACACGATTACCGTATGAAGTTGCGTCAGGAATGATTTGCTAAGATAATTTCAAAATTTTTCTAGTCCAGCATGAAACATTTCACCGCGACGAGTGCATGTGGGACGGATATTCGGTTATTTTTATTCCGCAGCGAGAAAAATTCATTGACGTCTGTAGACGTCTGCAGCAGCCCTCAAACAAGCTTCGCGAGACGAATTTTCAAGAGGGTCGACGAGACGGCAAACGTCCAAAACTGGGTCAAACGTCATCGACTCCTTGTTTATTTCCGCTTTTTTCCCTTTCCACTGTACACACGCGAGTGTTGAAGCCTGAGAGCCGCAATCGTCGAGGGAGCGAAATTTGCGTGAGCGCAAATTGAATGTTTCATAAACACAATTACGGGAACAATAATTCGCTAGATTTTTGTTTCCATATCGAAATAGAATCTATTCTGCTCTTATATTCTGCATACAATAAAAAATTTCTTTGGAACAATTTTTTCTCGTTCGGACAAATTTGAACAATAGAATAGTTCGATAAAAAATTTGATTCTATCCGATTTTAATTGCTACCTAATTAATCCAACAAGTCAATTTATCAAACATCCTGTTCTTCACTACAGCAATGAAATTCCTTGCCCTAAATAATTTTATTCGCCAACAATATTTTGTTTCACACAAATATTAGCCAAACAAATTTCATTTCACGGCCCAAACTTTTAATTGCGTGCTGTATTTCATGTGGCGTAATGAAAGAATAAGAAGAGCGATAACACCGGCGAAGAAAAATTGATCGAACTCGAAAAGTGATTTAACGTTTTTATAGGATCGTTAATGAAAGAAGAAACACGATAATGTACGCGCGCGAGAGTTTTGCGTTTACGGACGATCGAGAGGTCGCGCGCCCGAGAGCGTCAGTAATTTCCGCCGCTCGATCGGGCTACTAATTATCGGCAACATCGTGCGCTGATTACTCTTGCATCACTTTATACCAGACGGGGCGGACGATCGAGGGGCGCACACGTCGGCAAATATTATCGGTCCGTTCTCCATCTACTTCCACGCCGATTAGTGCCGCGTATCGCGTTTAGAATTCAAAGTTATATCGAGTGTTCGCTACGACTACTTTTCGCGTTACGGATTGCGACACACAGGGTGTCTTTTAATTGCGAACTATGGGAATGAGTTTTTCAATTAGTCAAATAGTTGCTGCTACTATTTTTATAGAATTTTTGGTTTTCAACAACGATACTGTTGCCTCAGTGACATTTGGGAATTTCCAATGATAAAATACTTGAAATTCCAAAAAGAAAGTTTTGGACCCTGTCATTGTGGGCGCGAATAAAAATATCAGTGAAAATCAATGTAACGCATTCTGCTATGCCGTGGGAAATTACGGAAAATCGAAAGTTTCATTTTGCCGGAGCCGATGCGGTGTATTAATAACGTCGCTCGTGCGCGCAATTGCGACACCCACTCGGACCAATCAAAATGGTTTCGATCATTATACCGGTGCGAGCGCGGACTGTCCTGTCCTTCTTCGCGTTGTATCTCGCGCGCAATCATTAATACAAATAGAAAGCCGAATGCGACGGGACGCGTAACGACCGGACGCGCGTTGATGAGCGGGAATTTCGCCGTTCCGGCTTTCCGAAGCCGTCGGTGTACAATTTTGAAATTCAAGCGAGCGAAAAATTTTCGAGCTCCTCCGTGTGTGTATCGTTCGAAATATCGCGTTTATAACTCGAATGTGGCATCGGTGATTCAATTTTCGTCCCATTCGCTGCGAGCCGCGCGAGAATGGTGTATGCGACGAGCGACGAAACGAAATTAAAAAATCAGAGTTTAGTCGAGAGCCTGCCCCCGGTTCGACGCTTTGCCAAGGGAAAAGTCAGCGAGAAATTATTTCTCGGCGTGTAATTTTACGGTGAACAAATGTAAACTGCGCAGCGTGGCCAGCTTGATTTGTCTTAAATCAATAGAATGTTTTCGAAAAGCCTGTAGAATAATTTCGTTTACACGGAAAGAAAATTGTATTAAAAATTACGATGGTAATATCGAAATGCAGGATCAGACTTTCATTTTCGTCAATATTGTAGGTACAATATGTATATTAATAATGAAAGATTTCTATAATAAATACTATCTGAAAAAATTAAGATGTTACATCGTGAGAAGTGTCAAGAAAAACATTAATATTCTAATCATTGTGTGTGCTACGCTGAATGGTATTTGTTTACAAAAATTTACGAGATGTACCGTTGTTAATATCATATCTTTCTGGTCCTACAGTACGATGTATGTTTGATGACAAAAATTACGATGATAAAATTTTTAACACGGCCATCCGTGTCCAACTTGGTCATCTATGTCCAACTTGGTCATCTGTGTCCAACTTGGTCAAAAATTATTTCATAAATGTGTTTTTCTGTTGTTTGAAAGTATTTTAAAAAGATATGTGAACTTGTTTTGCAAAAAAAAAATTTTCGAAATATCGTTGGACTCCAACGATGGAAACTTCAGATACGTGTTTTCAAAGTAATGAATCATGTGATTTTCTCTTCATGTTAAAAATGATTAAATAGTATTGAAAACAGTAAAAATTTTGAAACTAAAAATCCTTGATCTATCTCAGGTTCTTAGATGCCGACAAAACTCTACAGATTTACGTAAAATTCTGCAAAGTCGGCAGCGGATGTCATTCTCCATAGAAATTTTTTGGAGCGTAATCCACGATATTTATACAGAAGACGTTTTCCCCGCGATTACACGTCCATTTCGCACGGCGCATTCGTTCGCGCGTCGACACTGTAATTATAATTAATCACACGGCAAATGTACAGGCTTGCAACGGCTCTATGGGCGGGTAACGGAATGCGAGCGGATAATCAATAGGCTCGCCATTGGAAATAGCCAATGGGGTGTATCCGACGTGCGAATCCTGTATTTCAATTGGCGATGGGATGAGAAGGGGGCCCCCGGGGTGGCGAACATTTCGCATCGCGTACATATCCACGGCAAAATGATCACGACGAGCGCTTTGTGCATACCTCGTGCACGATCGACCGACGCCAGGCAACGCTCTCTCCATATATCGGCCGATCCGCGCGTGTTAATTTGCTAAGTGTTAATTTTCCAAATCCTTCCATGGGGTATATCGATTGCGCCCGAGCAAGCCAAAACAGGTGTTAACGTCTCGAAACGAATTAGCGATAGGACAATAATTTCCGATGATCGATATTCCGTTGTTTCGACAAAACAGTACGTATACGTACGAGAATACATACATACATGCATGTATATTTATGTATACATGCGGCCACGTTGGGCCGTTCTATCATCCACCGCGTTCCGCCACAAGAAAATAATTAACGACAAAAGTTGTAAGGCGAAAGTGGGTGGAGGAGTTTTGTCCGCTGCAGAATAACATTAAGCATCGAGGGGTGGTTAATGATGGAAGAGGGAGAGAGAGAGAGAGAGAGAGAATCTGCAACCCCGACCCGTTTCTGTTTTGCCCGTCCCGAAAGTGGATTCGAGCTATTACTTCCGGTGCGACACTCGGTCGCGCACAGGCGAATGCTAATCAAACGTAAATACAACGAGTGAGAGAGAGAGAGAGAGAGAGAGAGAGAGAGAGAGAGAGAGAGAAGTAGGGTTGTATACTGTTAACTGGCTTAAAAGGGAGGAGTTTATGGTGTCGAGATGCGATATCTACCTAACGCGTCAATTTGATTGCTACCTTTGAATAAATAATCTTGAACTTTGACAAATTCAACTACGATGGGCGAGCGAGGTATCCTTTTCGAATTCGATCATTCGAATATTCGAGTAGTCGTCAACGTTGTTCATCTGGCTATTAGATTTTTTAACTATTATCAAGAAATAAACTTTAGTTGTTGATTCTCAACAAAAAATACATATAAGATTGGATTTTCTATCTGGTGACAATAAAATAACCGATTGTGTTTCTCCTGTAAATGAAGAATTATTTTATTGCTATGTTTAATACTACCATTTACAATATTTACATCTATACCTGTAAATGAAGAAACGACAATTAGGCAACTTCTTATCACTTCTTCACTCACTAATATTTCGACAGTTACACTTTGACAGTTAATTTGTTTTGGCTCAACATATGTTACTGCTGTGTTTACTTCCATATGTTGAGCCACGCTCTCTCTTGTGTATGAGCAAACCTAATACGTGCGAACTCCGAAAAGCGCGGCAAATACAATTAAAGAAAGTATAGTTTCTTTACTTAGCCGCTATCCAAACGCTTCTCTTTGAAAAATAGGATTTTGAGTAACATCCGAGTCTATTGGTTAAAAGGTAACACCCCTGAGCGATAAAGCCCGGAATTCGTTTTATATGAAAAACGTACGAGGCCGTAACCTTGAGCCAGAGTCGCGATATTACTGCGAGGTGTGTAAGAAACCGAAGGCTACCGTGGGAAGTCTATCGCGGGAAAAAATGAGAAGAAGAGCCGATATTAGATAAAGTCGCTATATCGCGGACGGTGTTTGTTTCAATCCGTACCTAATCTGGAAAACACGAAGCCGATGGGGAGTTGCAGGGGGTTATGGGCGGATCAAGAGTGAGCTGAAATTCGATTAAAATTTGAATCGCGTTATATCTATACGTTAGGTGTGTATAAGCGTTATCGGATTTCAATATTACTAGAAGGTGGAGTCGAAGAGGAAGGGAGGATGACGATGAAAGAAGAATAAGCGATAAAAAACGCGGATAAACGGCGACCCATCGGCGGGAGCGAGGCGGAGAACGAGGAAGGAGAAACAGCGAGAGAAAGGGAGCCAGGGAGAGATGGAAAGGGATGAAAGGGGGACAACCGCGCGACCTACATTTACCCTACGGGTCACAGAGTAGCCTGGGCTATTGATTCAGTTCGCTCTTAAATACAGCCTCCTCGTTTCATTTCATTCGACCTCCTTCTATCTTCTCCGGTCCCGTGCTTTTCTTTTTCCCTTCTCTCTCCCTCTCTCTCTCTCTCTCTCTCTCTCTCTCTCTGACTGTCTCGCTCGCTCGCCAAGTTCGAGCAACCTCCTTTCCATCAGTAGCTCCCCACCTCGAAAACTCTTCCACGAGCTGACCGCTATCTGTCAGCCGGCGCGTCCCGAAACCCCTTTGAAACTTTTCCCGACTACCCTCTACCCCCTCGCTTATATCCCTCTAGCTGAGAATTTACCAAGAATTTCAAGGACCGGCGAAGTCTCGAGTTACATCTAATCCCAAGTGGTTATAAAACTTGCCGAGCATACGAATGAATAACGAGCGGTGTAAATGCTTGATAATACAGTCAAGCAAACTCCGGAGAATTACGCGGGACCGGGGCGATACGTTTTGTTGGATTAAGAAGGAAGGATTACGCGACATGATTTTTCTAACTCGAATTTCTACATCCATTCTGAGCTAAATATATCTAAATTAATATTTTCGTAATGTTTGATTTAAATTTTTATTATTCCCTAGTAGAAATGAAATCGAGTTTTTAACCAGTAACTGGCCAGTTTAACTAGACTTAAACTAGGAACTGGCTAGTGTACTATCGAGTAAGTGTCTAGTAACTGCCCAGTTTTACTAGATATCAACAAAAACATGTCGACTTTGAGTAAAACTGACAGCTTTCAGGTTATCAAAATTGTGATTGTGATTATGTTACTAGATATGCTTACTGCCTAGTTACTAGATTTGATTACTGACCAGTTTCTAGACTTAATCAAGTAAAACTTGATTAATTTCTACTAGGGTTGTTTAATTTCATTATTTCAATAGATTAATAACTATTACCTTTATTTTATTTAAAATTATAAATTAATTTTCAAATTGGTCATACAATATTACTACAGGAGAATGAAAGAGAGAATGCAGAATTTTGTTGTTTCGCAACTCCCGCATGCGTTTAGCTCGCGCGAGATCGAGTCGAGCAGGAAATCCGTACTCGCCCTCCGGAGGTGCGGGCGTTTAGGTGCAGCAACGCCTTCCGCGCGAGGTAAACGAAATCGCCGCTCGAATAAAGGCTCTCGCGAAAGTTCGCCACCGCGCTTCGTGATTCTGTATCAATTGGGCCACTCGGCGAATTCGCAAAATCGTTCTGTAATAACTAGAAGAGGTGCCATAACCCCGGTCACCTGCGCAAATCGGGCCAATGGACGAAACGATTCGAAATTGCGGCGACAGTTCTGCTCGCCAGCTTTTATAATTCCCCGACGATTATTCGACGTCCGTGTTTACCATCTCGTCGTAAAAAAAAAAAAAAATAGAGAATCGTACGGTGAAACAAGCCGAGTAGAGCGTATAGTATATCGTTTCGCGATTCGGTAAAATTCCGAGCGTATATATCGGCGACAGTGGCACTGGCTGTTATTTCGAATCGTAAAAAGTGGAGAAAAATAGGATGGCCCACAAATATCAGTCCGAGCGGCGTTTCTCAAACTTTTCGTCGGATAGTTTTGTAACTCTCGCGCGCACGCTCCAAATAAAGTTACCGCCGGCTGGCTCTCGGTGTTGCACATGCACACGACACCGATTATGTATCTCGCGATGTAATATATACCTATAGCGGGGCGAGGGTGCAACGCAACTCGCTCGGTAACGGTCGCGTGCGATGCAGCCCACGTAAAACCAAATAGGCTGCTTATCTGCCTAAAAAAGCCCCCTCTACACGGCCAAATTGCAGTGATTGCGACCGCTAAATAACGACAGCCACTAAAAACTTCTTCAGCCGAGCAGTCCGTCTGTATTAAAACAATTCTTCAAAAATACTTCTTTAGAAACGAACGTGTTCGTTACGTTGCTTCAGTCGCAAATTTGTTCAGCGAAACGTTCGTTTCGTTAAAAGCGAGATTATTCTCCAATTTTCCAATTTCGCCACGGAAATAAATATTCAACGAAACATTTTTGCTGAATAAACATTTTCTATTCAACGAACGTTCCACAATCACGCAGTACAATTGATAAACGTCGAACAAATAGTTTTGCTCGTCTTAGACAGAACAAATCTTTCTCTCTTTGTGAGTTGATAGACAAGGAGACCTCGTAGAAGTCGTTCCGAAGCCTCCAGCGCGAGGGGCTTAACTTGTCGGAAAAAAAATCGTATCGAGTGTAGCCTAGCTAGCTTACAGTTCATCGACGATTGTCTCGGAAGCCGTTGAAGCTTTTCACCGAGGGAGCGTATACATATAAACCGCGTAAAGCCGAAGGAAAATAAATCAGGAAACTGTTAGCAACTAAACGCGGGTGCACCCTATTAAACTGCCGTAGCGAGCGCACGCCTTCCGCGAACTCCGCCTAAAGTCAAAACTATTCTCCTCTCCGGGTAGCACGCACTATGAAATTTCACCGCCCTCGCGCTCAGTGAAATTAGCCGAGGGTAATCAGCTAATAAAATCTGACGGGATTAATTATCTTTTGTCGCGCTGTTATATAAACGGCCCAAGTCGAATAACGTCTTACACTGTACGTATTTATATGTACAGACCTGCGTACTTTGATTTTTTCGACAAAAAATATTTTAAAAGAAACATTTTGATAATAATTATCTCTTATTTTCTTATTCTTAATATTTACTTTCAAAGTTGAATATTGTAAAAATTTTGACATAGCCATGACTTGTTTTAATAAATTTTAAATTTTTGTTTGATATTTCGTTAAAGAAATAAAAAAATCGGCTTAACTGCCCATTTATTTGCTTATCTTTATAAATTTTTCGTTCATATTCTGAAAATTTCCGAGTTGGAGCGAAAATACGAAACGCAGTGTATCGTTAAGTTTCCCAAATAAGCGACTCGGACCTCCGAGTTTTAATTGCACTCGGGGCTGTCTCGCGAGACGTTATGACTGGCGGAGTCGTAAATATACATACATACACGCGAGAGCTCGTGAAAGTGAATATCTTTACGAGTCTCGAACGCCATGTCGCTCACCTGGCGCGCGTAGCGAGTGTACACTTTTTATTCTAAATCAATAAGAAGCGCGAGAAAAAGAGGGAGAGAAGGAGGAATCGAAAACAAGAGAAAGTCGAACGGGGAAGATGGATGGCACTCTCATAATCCGTTTGACGGCCCGGGAGTCGGAGAATTTATGAGGAAATACTCGGAACGGTAATGAAGGATGTGAACACAGTACGTACGTACTCACACGTACACACTGGCGCACACGGTGACCCGTTTGGTGTACGTACGGAGGACGACGTATATAACCAAGACTGCACTGTTTCTTACGATGTGTGACTGGCATGCATTATGCCGTGCACGCTCGCCATACGTGACCGTGCCCCACGACGATCCACGCGCCGAGACTCTCCCAGGTATTCCGGAAGCGCGTATACCCCGCTTTCGCGTATCAATCGTGACGTTAACTGAATTCCACCCTTGTCCCTTGGAAGGTCGTGGGAGGGAAAAAAATTCGCCCCCTGCACGCAAATCTTATCGTGCGCAATTACACGAGAACCGTGCTAATTTTTAATCCGATCGATATGCTACACGAATGTACACTCGGGTGTACGTACAACGAGGGGCAGGGGGGGGGG
>NCVS01001527.1:0-11053 GCA_003055095.1 Goniozus legneri | reverse complement strand
GGGGGGGGGGGGGGGGGATGAAAAAGCGAAAGAGTTTTCCGTCCTCGTGTTTCTCTCTTTTCTTTCCCTTTTCAGGGTGTATAATTCCGAAGCGATTTGAATAGAGTACGGGCGCTCTCCCGGCGGTGATTTTAAAAAAGACGAAACAACTTAAAATAGACGAGTGGTAGTGCATATTTAACGCGGTAACTAGTTGTATAATATTTTTGCGCGACCGCGACTTTCCGTGCCGGCTCTTTCTCTCTTCATCTCTCTCTCTCTCTCTCTCTCTCTCTCTCTCTCTCTCTCTCTCGCGCGCGCGAGTGCAACTTCGTGGGTGCATTTTCAGCGCCGTGGCGGGAGAAGAAAATTGCGAGAGGCCGAGGCGAGGGAGTAAAAAAAGGGAGGAGGAAAATAACTGGCAAACAAATCTCTAGGACGGGAAAATGAAAGGGCATGGATTTGAGAGAGATATTTTAGTGGCGGACCGGTCTTAGCGGCCCATAGGATATGAGCCACGGGAAATTGCTGGCTTATGCGCACGGGGATATCTCTTACGAAGGAACCCGGGGCTTCCCCTATCTTGAATTTCACCGAGTAAAAAAATTCACTCGCCTGCCAGAAATTCTATGAAAAAATTTAGGAACTATGTCTGTGGGTACACCTTTATAGGTTATGAAAAGCAAATATTTTAATTGCCTCTAAAAAAAAACTACTTATACTTCGTTATAACGTTAATATCTGTGAGTCCGATCTACTTTTCGAGCTGTTTGCTACAGTTTCCTGTTTCATGTTCATACGCCGGTACGCCAAACTCGATAATTAATTCGAATCAAAAAATGTACTCTCACCTTTTCGGCGTAAGTATACAATTTTTGTAGGCTCGTCAGAAAAATGCTGCTTTATTGCTCTGATAAAGAATTCTCCGGACTCCAATCCACAAATAAAAACACACAACAAAAACAATACTACTCGACACGACGCGACTGACAGATTTTCAAAATGGCCGACCGGCGTACTGCGTAGTTGCGCAATCGAGATTGGGACCTACGCTGCTACCGCTATGATTAACGTAAGTTGCGCCCCCTCCATATGTGGCCAACATCGAAACTAATAAAAGCTCGCCATGGCTGTGATCTTAGTTACGTCACTACGCAATATGCAAGGCGGCCATTATGAATTACGTCACTACAAAATATGCAATGCGGCCATTTTGAAAATCTGTCAGTCAGCTGCGTCGCGTCGTATTGTGTTGTGTTGTTTGTTTTTATTTTTCGATTGGAGTGTGGACGATTTGCTGTGATTATTGGAGCAGAACAGTCGTATCGTCCTAACGGGCCAGCCTGCCAAAATTGCGTGCTTACTCCGAAAAAGTAAGTGTAAATTTTCTGACTCGGGAATCTAAAAATATCTCGAGAAATTCGCTTTCGCGAATCGAAAAAGTTGTTCCTCGTGAATAATTTAGTGAAATATATCGAAGGGTCTTTTCTTCTCTGGGGGAATTTTCATTGTACGTGGAGTGTCGTCGATTTCGAGATTATCAGTCGGGGTGAGAGCTCTTTGAGCTTTCTGTATCGGAGTACACACCCTTCGCGACGAAAAATAAGTATGTATGCGTGGTATACTCATTTGAGGTTAAGTAGGCCGTGCACAGTGGTGGCACGATCGACGACGGAAGTGAGTGCGAAGGGCTCGCGGTATCGAGCCAGAAACGAGCAGTCGTAGTCCCTGACGGGCCCTTGTCGCCCTTGGATTTTTGGCCTCTCGAGTACACACGCCCTCTTACTCTCCCTCTCTCCTTTTCTTTTTCTCGCTCTATCGCTTTCTCACACACACACTCACCTTCTAAACGCGAAACGTGACGGCGCATATTCAACGCTGTATCCGTCCTCTCTATCTATTTGCCCATTGCGGTCCGTATAACGTGTACCGTTCTCACCTCTATCTCCCGCTCCCTCTCTCTCTCTCTCTCGCTCGCTTTTAGCACTTTCCACACTCGACGATCGACGTATCGGCTCACGGAATAACTTTCACGTTCAATTGTGTTTCGAGCTCTCTCTCTCTCTCTCTCTCTCTCTACCACTTGTTTATTTTTCTCTTCTTTAACGCTTTTTCGTCCGTTATACAGATTATCTTCACCGAGCACGTATTTTCCACTCCGTCGTCTTTGTTTCGGTATCTCGCTCTCGCGAAATGCTCGAATTTACACACAGAGAACCGGGCGATATAAAATATGCAAATGGTTCGTTACCGATGAATATTAACGAATTTTCTTGAGCTTTGTTTTTGAGATGTTGGAATTTAGTCGGTAAAAGTGTGCGATAGAGGGGAAAGAAAGTTTGATCTTATTAAACATTGGTATTTGATCAGTCATTTATTATCTTTACAAAAAAATATAATATAATAGTATTTTGTACAATTAAATGTTACTATGAACAATTAATTGATGAATCTGAAGTTTCCATCGTTGGAGTCCAACGATATTTCGAAAAAATTTTTTGTCGCAAAACAAGTTCACATATCTTTTTAAAATACACTTAAACAACGGAAAACACATTTATGAAATAATTTTTGGCCATTTTCTGACCACTTGGAAATTTTTGACCAAGTTGGTCATTTTTTACCAAGTTGGACACGAATGATCAACTTGGTCAAAAATGACCAAATGGTCAAATATTATTTCATAAATGTGTTTTTCCGTTGTTCAAGTGTATTTTAAAAAGATATGTGAACTTCTTTCGCGAAAAAAAATTTGTTCGAAATATCGTTGGACTCCAACGATGGAAACTTCAGTTACATATTAATTGAATCGTTTAATACTGTACGGAGAAATAAAAAATGATCCTCTTAAGAGAACTCATTAATGAATCAAACTGATCTCAATATAGAAACAATCTGTTCTCATTGGGAACGCAAGAATTTAAAAAATACGAGTGAAACGATTGGTATAAAACACTCGTTACCCGCTCGCATATGTTTCCGGTAAATTGCGAATCGCGAGTGTTTGTTTTTTTCGTGCGAGGGAATCGATTTATCGAACGGACGCGCGTCCTTGGATGTATATTCCCCGGGCCGGGCGCGACCTAAGCCAACGAAAATGTTGCCGGGAACCGATCGGAAAGTATTAACCCTCGTAAAATCATAGACAGCCATCCCCGAGGGGACACAGGGTCAAGGTCGTTGTGAATCACCGCGAAAACCAGTTCTACCATGAAAAGCTCTCGAGAGTCATTAACGTCGTCGAAATAGCGAGATAGAAACCCGTTGTCCCTTCAATTGGAACTTTTCGTTAGAATTTTCCGCTCGCGCGATCTCATCTAACTATTTATTATTCACGCACACGTACATATACAGTATACGTGTACGTACAGGGGCAAGTTAGTTTTACGCGAGAAAATTCGAACGACGACGTGACGCAAGCTCGCGCATCATTGAATTAGAAATACCGGCGCCGGTTTACCCGACCGGTGGAAAAGCTTCCAGACCGGTTAGCATATTCTAGCGTATGCTCCAATAAGGGGCTCGGAAGGAGCGCGAAGCGGGATATGAGTTTGAAATTTTCACGTGAACATTAACCCCACCTGAAAAGTGGTGAGTGCTCCTTCGTGTGTCCGAACGGTCCAAAGAAATAAAGAGGCGACGGCAGAGTAGAGAACGAGAGAGAGAGAGAGAGAGAGAGAGAGAGAGAGAGAGAAAACGGTGTACGAGTCTCATCAGCCATGCAAATTGATCAACCGGGTTCGTCAATGACGATTAGATTCGCAAATTGCGGACCAATCACGGAAATTTTGCACGATTCTTCTTGCCTTGCCTTCGAAAAAGGATCGTGATTGCTTTTGAGGGTCGTTACGACATCCTTTGTTCGAGATATCGTGAATTCGGCTTATCGGTATGAAATTTATGGTTGAATCTAACATATTTCTGATATCAAACATAGCTTCTCTGAATCCTTGTTCAATAAATTTGTTATTAGTCAAGTTTAAATATGTACAGTTTCACCAAACGTTATTGAAATGAAAATATTTTACATTTAAACATGAATTAAACGCGTCGTTGTCATCTCCGAATGTGAGAAAATGTATTCGCGTTTTGCATTAATAATTGCGTTGTTTTGAGAGCATTATGAAAATCCCATTCAAAGAGAGAATTACTTATGAGAAGTTTCCTAATACCTTTTGAGACTGTAATAATCTTCACACTGCAATAATCCCAAATCTAGGACGTACAATCGTTGTTGTATATCAGAGTGTACTCACGTAATTATAATCAATGCCAAGCTATCAAACTCGAATTAAATCTTTAATAAATTGATACTGTTTTTCCAACTTTTATTAACGACCAAACTACACAATAATGGAAAAAGAATTAGCGATATTATCGATTAATGGGATTTCGATGGACGATGAAAAAGAAATTTAAAAAAAGATGATAATCTCTGACAAGAAATTTAATAATACAATAATATAAATGAACTAAAAAAAAATTCGCCATATGTATTCAATTCTCGCACAACCGTAATAATTCATTGGTCCCGATACCAAATCTCATACCCGGCTCGTGTATAATTTTTATCGTGCTGAAGTTTGGACGATTTTTTCTCCTTACTTTATCAGGGGATTCGAAGATATATCGACAAGACCGATCTCGAAGAAACGAGGTGGTTGATAGCATACATATTCATATATAGATATACGTATAGTATACGAGAAGTAAACACCAATCGTTACATCATGTTTTATCGAAAATAGTATAATATATTTAAAATACCAAATATATTATCAAAACAGAAAAAAGTAAATACATTTTATCATATCGCTTTTTATTCCTCCTCTGGATTCGACGTTATTGGTTATATCGGCGTCGTTCGCGGATCTCTTCAACCGGCGAGTTAGGCCAAAAAACGAAAGAAGGGAAAAAACGGGGAGATAAAGAACGAAATGAAAAAAAAGAGGTGATTGGAAGGAGCAAAGAGGAAGGGGGGATAGTACGAGTGTAAAACGTCGCGATTGGTCGGCCCCTACGACTTGGAAAAGGTCCAAGTAGCGTCGCGACGCGAAAATGCGACGTCGATGGTGTTACCTAGGCAGGTGGATGCAGCGAGAGATGAAGGATTGGCGAAGAGGTCTCTCTCTCTCTCTCTCTCTCTCTCTCGCAATTGAATTTTTATATAACCGTCGATCGTCGAGCGAAGCTACAAGGGGTGAGTGACGAAGGAGAGTTGAAAAAAACCGACTGGCGTGTCTCGAATTGAAACTCTCTGGCGAAATTTATAAGATGCATGTATACGTCTACCTACGTATCGACGAGGAAGAGGAATAGAGAGAGAGAGAGTGGATTGTATGTCACTTGTCCGCGATACGAAACGTTTACGAGACCGAATATTCCGCATCGGCGGTGACGGTTCTGTCCGAAGGTGGAGAGAGACCGTCGATAGGAGCGCGCCCGGACACGTTTACGACACACGTGCAAGGATTTTTACGAGTGTCGTTATATACGCGTCTTGTCGATCGTATTGGAGATCCACATCCGCCTCGTCGGCTCGGGAACAGCCGTTTCCTCGAACCGCGGCGAGCGCGTCAGAGACGCACCGCTGGAATTTTGCAATATTCGCACAGAAAAAAAGGATCACTTGAATCAAGAAACATATATTTGATTCAAGAGAGTTGTGCGGAAGAAAGAAAAATTCCGTCATCAAGAAAATAATTTCTCCATATTAACAGAAAATTAAATTCTTGGATTGAGAATTTTTTTTTTTTTAAACATGTGTTGGAAAAAGTGGTCTTTTTTAAACTGAAATCAGTGATGCAGATGGCGTTTTCCGTAACTGTGAAAAAAAGTACTTTTTTTCACACCTGTAACGTCACAACAGTGGAAAAAAGTACTTTTTTAAAACATGTGCTGGAAAAAGTGGTCTTTTTTTTAACTGAAATCAGTGAAGCAGATGGCGTTTTCCGTGACTGTGCAAAAAAGTACTTTTTTTCACTGTGACGTCACAACTGTGAAAGAAAGCGCCATCTGCTTCACTAATTTCAATTAAAAAAGACCACTCCTTCTAGCACTTATTTAAAAAAAAATCGTGTGACACACGTGTGACGGGGGACTTTATCGAACTCGTGGATCAATCCTTTCAGCGAGGACCTTCTACTCGACTTCGCCTCGCCTTCAACTCGGCTACGTCTCGTCTACAGTCCTCGCTGACAACATTGATTCACTCGTTCGAAAAAGTCCCCTATGTCACACTTGTATCGCGATGTACTATTCTTGAATCAAGTATTGCCATACTTGAACCAAATCTATTTTTTTTATCCTAAGATAATTATTTCTCAAATAAAAAAAATAGTTTAAAAATAATAATAATAAGTAATAGTTTCTTGAATGAAGAATATACTGACTTATTCAAGGACACAAGTTCTTGGATCAAGAAATTCACAACTATTGTTTTTAAAATTTGATTCTTCATTCAGGAAAGAAAAAAAGACTTGATATTGGAAAGTATATTTCTTCTGCATAACTTGCTTAATTCAAGTAATACTTTTTTTTCTGTGCGAGAGATTCGGGATTTATCGTATCGGCACGAAAGAAAGTTCATTAGTGGAATTTTCTCGGCTCGTTCGCGCCAAGCCAGTCGAATTAGTCACGCCGATGACGTTGTCACCGTTGAGAGATGCGTATCTCGCGGGTGAGAAGAGGAGCTCTCGGTAAAACGCGGAGGGTGAGAGGGAGGAAGAGCCGAGCGGAGTAAATAACGAAGATAATAAAAATACGGCAGGCGGGTTCGCGCGATACGTCGGGACCCGGGGCAAAGGACGTTTACGAGGGAACGAGATTTTACGAGGGTCGTTTCTCGACGAGAGAGCGCGCGCGAGAGAGGGGCTTCGTGAGGGCGTTCTCGAGCGTGCACACCGAAACACCCCTTTTTCTCATCCTCTGGCTTATTTCTTTTTTAAGCGTCTACGCCCGTTCCCGAACAACCGCGAGCAACATCGATAACAATGGACACTCGGAAATTCGAAGTGGGAGATAGAGAATGATGAAGAGAGGGAAAGATTCTGTTCTATTAAATTTTTGATCACATGTTTATACGAATTTACTCTACCAACGCTAAAAAATAAGTAGAAAAATCAAAAATTACAGGGGGAGAGAGAACGATTTGCGAAATTCGTTGGCGCGAAACGAACGCGAAAAACTTTTACGCGGAGCGATTTTTCAGCGAATCGGGATTACGAAATTCTCGTCCGCGATGCCGTAACGCGCGCTCGCACAGTCCAGACGACTGTTCATCCAAAAGTCAATTACAACCCGATGCGCGCGCGCGGGCGCCGTCAGTTTCACTCGTACGTAAATGAACCATAGCTCTCGTCGAGCGCTTCCTGCCCTTCGAGTATATATGGACGTACAGACACGAATGTACACACCGATGTACACTCCGAGTGAATATTCCGGCTCTGTTTGCCAATGCGAACCTCGAAATCGCCAAGACACGTAATTCGGTTACGGCGTCGGACTTGTTTAGAACGATAACTCGAAAAATGGCGCCCGCAACGAGAGGAAATTAATACTGGCGATGTTAACAGCGCGGAACGCGCGGTTTCTGCTATTTGCACGGGATGTTTTATATTTCAATCGCAGCCGAACGTTACACCGATAAATACCGAAACTCAATTTCATAAATTACGCGTTATTCCCTTTGCCTTGTTTAATCATCGCGCCGGAATTCAACCCTCTCCCGGTAATCCCCCCCCCCCGTCGACGTGTACCGCCTAATGTGAGTATTAATTTAATTTCAATTAGCGTACATAGAGGGAGGATTCGATTAAACCAATCGGCGATGTAATATCGCGATAAACCGGGAATCCGGCAACGAGTATCGAGTGTACGTAACACGAGCTGGCTCTCGCTTAATGGCTATTCTCTCGGCCGCTTCACCGGCGACAACAATTTTGTTTGTTCTTTTAACGAGAGGCGAATTTAGCATCCCCCTATCGCCCCCAGATCGCTCCGGAGCCTCGGCAATTTCGAGTTTCGTCTTTTTTAATCCGATAAAACAACACTCGACCGCCGATCGTAGCGGTTTTGATCGTTAAGCTCGACGATGAGTCCTCATCCCTCTCCTCCTCCCCCATTTACCCCTTCGCCACTCGCTTTCGCGCGGCACTTTGACCGACGAAAGGTAACTCCATGCTCTGGCCGGAGTTACGACGGTTACAAATTGGCGGGTTCCATATTGGGAATTGAAACCCCGACGACATAACGAAGCCAATTTCGTCCATGTTGCGGGGAGTCCTGTGTACGCGGACAAGTTCGCGGCGAAGCGAGAATAGGCCGTGAAGTGACATAGCACGATCGTCTGTAAAGAAGGATTACAAAAAATATGATATTTGTACCGTTCGATCGAATCGAGAGCACACATTCTGAGTTTACAGTAACTTTTTTGGTATTCCTGCTTTTTTTTTTAAACTTCATAAACAAAATTTATGCTTCAATATCATAAAACCTTTTACGCAAACCACGATTCCAATTTGATAATTTATTAAAGTTCGAAAAATGGTCATTGCGATTCTGGTAGGTTGAGTGTTGAATAAATATGAGTTTGGCCCACAATGTAGGCTCACCTCTCAACCCACGAGTGAGATAAAAATATGAATGTTTAAATGCAACCAACGAAATGTACATTTTTTAAAACAATAAGGAAAATTTCAACAACATCAATATACCAATGAGTTGGATCGATAATAGAATTGTCGAATGGTTTCAATACCCGTCGCGAAAAGCCATTCGTATTGTCACAGAACGTATATAGAGATTTTATAACTCTCATTCCGGTGCATTAATAACGAGTCGCTAAAATTTTCAAGCGTCGCCGGAACGAATAGCGAGACGACGCTATGAAGTGGGTTGGAATGAATTTTAGCTCGATCGAGATGGTTCGAATTAGCGGTTATTTCTGGACGATATGGGTGTCCTCGTATCGGTTAGACTTGTTTTTCGAGGACCGGGACGATAAATAACAACGAGCCCGATGAGTACAGTCGGCGAGGCAGGTCTCGCGCGTACAAACGTAAAATCGATGCTCGACACGAGCGCGTCGGGGTCCGCACACCCACGGCGAGAATGCGCGAGAGCGTACGTAACGGTTTAGCAAAATTCGGGATTCCGCTCCGACCGAGGGAGAAACTGGGTTAATCTCATTCACGATCCGTCCGGCATTTATGGAGTCTTTCTCTGCCTCCCTCGTATATATCCCGCTATCCCGCTCCCACGGCCACCCCTATCTCTCTCTCGCTCGCTCGGCCACCTCTTACCGCCCCCTTACCTCCGGCTTCGTAAACTGTGTCGTCCCGGCCATTCATTAGCGCCCGGTCGCCTGTGTCTCGGCGAATTTCGCGAGGAGCAACTTTCGAGCTTCGTGCACCTCTATTCACCATTCTCTCTCTCTCTCTCTCTCTGTATTTCTCTCTGCTTCGGACAAAAAACTCGTTCGCGCTCATGCGCGTTTCCTCGGTTTCAGCGACCAGAGCAATTGCAAAAGGATAAGATAGTTTTATTCGTTCGTACGAACGAGGTTATTGGCGTTTCGAGGACCGAAATTTTCGGACCACCGAGCTGGACGATGCCCGAGACAGGTTGAAATGAATTTCGAATAATAAACTGTAACGTAGATTTAATAAATGGAGAATCACGTGGAAAAGGTTCATGCATTGCACAGAGTACAATGCAACGATGGTACATTTTAAAAGAAAGTATATGAAAATAAACGAAAATGCTCAATTTCACTCATGAATTTAGTACAATCTGTTTAATGAGCGAATTTGTTACTAATATTAATACGCAAACTCCCTACGAAACTATCTCATTATTTTTGTTCGAAACTCTATAACTTTTACATAACAATTTTCGCATGTCGTTTTCAGACCAAGCGGGTTACGGTAGTCTACATGTACGCACGGCATAGGACTGCTTCGCACAATGCAAAAGAGAGTGCTAGTGCACTACGCGACGAAGTGGACGCGCGGTGATAATTTGGCGTGGCACCAAAGTTCAGGGCGATCCCGTTTGCCCGAGTTGTCATCGGGAGCGAAAAAATCCGTAAAAGGGTATTTTCGTTCCATTTTTTGCACTCGTTCTTCTACTCTCGAACAGAATCGGACTTGCTCGTCCAAACTCAACAGGTCAGGTCGGAGTCGGTAAGTTGAAAAATCATTCGATATCGATTTTATAGCAATTTATCGGTATTTTAAAATCGAAATTTTATTACGCAAAATAGGGTGATGATGTGATTAATATTTGCGACACATTACCGATAAATGGAGCGAGTAATTAAACCAGCGAACGAAAATGATTCGTTGCGGCGGTACATTTCTATCTGTCTCGTAATACTAATCACATGACAAATGCATAATGTTCGACGTCAATTGTCGGTAAGTTAATTTGACGGAATAATCGCAAGATCGCATATACCAGATTTCGGGTAAAAAGGATTAATGTTTTCGGAATGTACATAATATACGCTGCATTTGAGCCGCGATCGGTCATCGGGAAATTAGAGCAACGAACGAATTTAGTGCTCTCGGACTGAATTAACCATGTTATTATAATAGAGCGGAGGCCAGTATCGCAGTATCGTATTACCAACGACTATCAAAGATGATGAATTTTCAAATTAACACTGATATTGGACGAGAACCCAAATGGTAATTCACGTAAATCTCTATACTTCCTCGTACCGAAAATAGGTACTACGTTCGAGTCGAGTTCCTGGTATCGCATTACCGATATCCAATGAGAATGATCAATTTTCCAATTATTTGCTACTCCTCCCACGTAATGAACCGAAAATCCACAACAGAAATTGCGTTCGAAAGTTTCGCGAGTTTGCACACGAAATAGACATTACAATTTAGATTCGGATTTGATAACGGCGTTGTCAATTCTCGCTGAAGGAGATAGCGAGAGCGTTTCGCGGTTTGCGGCAAATTAAATTCACCCGCACATCCGACCGTACAGACGAATCATATAAGGGAAGGAGGGGCAAAATGGGCACCTTAAGCAAAAAATGGTTATATCTTTACGTTTT